>CABFVZ010003798.1:21400-56080 GCA_902151445.1 Timema monikensis | reverse complement strand
CCCAGAAGAGACGTCGGACAACACCCTCACCTTAATGAGCCTGTGGTATAGTTAGTAGAGATTAGAAGCATACAGTCCTTTTTATACAATTTGTGAGCGTCGATTCTGACCTCAGAGAGGGGGAAATGAGGGAAGGAATAAATGAACGAAAGGAAACGAGCAGCGCTCAGGTGGGAGAAAATGGCAGCTCTGGGGTTTTAAAGATAGCGCTGATAGCATTTAATTTTAGGAGAACCGGAAACAGCTCAAGTCAAGTTCGACGATTTCTTCTTGGTGGGCGGGGCCTTAATCACAGTCGAAGTGAAGGCAGCGGCCCCACTCTCAGTGTCCGTTGGGTTTTCTTGAGTGCGTGCGTGTCCAAGGCGAGTGGAAAGCGGGCCCGTTCAACAGGCAGGTGGTGAGTGTAGCCCCATATTACTTGGCGTTGAATTGGTTGAACTCGTACTCGTTTGTAAGATCGTTACAAGACCATCTTTTGGGAACATATCTCGTCGCAACTCTTCTCTTTCTTTCTGCTTCTCTAATTCTTGCCTGCTCTCGAAGAAAGTCAAGGGTAGGATCAGGTTTCACTTTTTTCGATTTATTCACAAGAATCTCATTACATACAGTTTCCTCTTCACATTTCGGCTGGCAGTTTTCACTGTCAATGTTCTCACTAGGACTCATGAATTCATTTATTTCCGCTCTTTAGTTTGTATGTCTGGGTCTATCCTTCATGTATGGTTGCAGGAAGGACATTTGTTCACTATATTTTCAAGCTTTCGAAAAATAAGCTTTAAAACCACTTCTGGATGATTTTATGCGTTTTAAACTACTTCTGTAGCCATCTCGTAAATTAATCCAAGCAGTTTTTGATACATCCCCTACAAAAAATAACGAACTTAATAATTTTCCTTATTGATGGATAATAATAAATATTATTGTTGATTAATAATAATTTAATTAGTGATTAATCATTATCTTATTAGTGATTAAGCCTTCACTGGCCGGACCTACTCGACCAGGGTCTTGCCTTCACTGGCTGGACCTACTCGACCAGGGTCTTGCCTTCACTGGCCGGACCTACTCGACCAGGGTCTTGCCTTCACTGGCCAGACCTACATCACCAAGGTCTAGTCTCCACTGAATTGACCTACTCCACCAGTCTTGCCTTCACTGCCTGGACCTACTCCACCAGTCTTGCCTTCACTGCCTGGACCTACTCCACCATTCTTGCCTTCACTGCCTGGACCTACTACACCATTCTTGCCTTCACTGCCTGGACCTACATCACCAAGGTCTTGCCTTCACTGCCTGGACCTACTACACCAGTCTTGCCTTCACTGCCTGGACCTACATCACCAAGGTCTTGCCTTCACTGCCTGGACCTACTACACCAGTCTTGCCTTCACTGGCCGGACCTACATCCCCAAGGTCTTTTGTGGCGTTACAAACGTGACAAAACGACTCACATCTTGATTATACTGCATTATATATTTATACATGAGGCCTTCTAAGGCTATATTTTGCAAATTTCCTAAATATCTCTTGTATTAATAAAAACTTACTATGCAACAGAATTGTTGACTTATCTTTTACTTTTGTGTTGAAAACATACCTAATCAGTCTTCTAAAACTTTTTTTTTTCTCAATTTGTGAAAAAAGATATATATATATATATATATACACACACGCGCTTGTAAGAATCGGTGTATAGCGCATCCAACTTAGTTAATGTGTTAGTAATTGATACATACATTATAAAAGCTTATCTAAAATTTTTAGACAAGATAAAATCATATGGTTTTAAACTATTTTCTTTTAGTTCCCAATGTGTGTTTAGCTGGTTTGGCTTCTTCAAACCAGAATTATATAAATTATATTTACTTTCCAATTTTCAATTGAAAACGTGTATAGTAAAGTTTTTTTATAAATCAAGAAAATAAATTTAAAAAAAATTATAGCTAATTTTTTTTATTTGGATCTCTGGTTAAAAAAAATATGTTCAAATGGCACCCTGAATTATTAATAAATTCTGCAGTTATCAAGCCTCTAAATTATTTTTAATGTAAATAACCTATTTTGTGGTAAACTATGTTCCATTTACAAATATTATTTTGGTACTAAAACTAGTAAATATAATGTGGAGATCCAGAACTTTAGTATTTTGATGAGACTCCACGGTTTAGTCCATGACCAATCATATTATAATATTATGGTACACTGGCTTCCGATCCAGTGGTTGAATGGTCCAATGTGTCACACTCATAATAGACTGGCCTGCGGATGAGAGGGAGATAAGTTTTCAAATTCTGGTGGAGTGGTTTCTCCACTCTCCCCCAAACAAATACTTGTACACCTCAAAATTAAACCTACAATCCCTAGAACATGAGTGTTATTAGTTCATCTGCATACAACATGATCGAGTTGTGACATATGACAAACAAAGTTTGGTGGAGTAGAGACAGCAGACTGGAGTTGTGATAACTTATTATCACAAAAACTAGAGTTATTAAATACTGCAAAAATAAAAGCAAGGTTAAAATTAAAATGTAGTACTCACGCATAAGTAATATTAATAAAAAAAAAGTTATAAATTGTCATTAAGTGAGGATACAATTGTAGAAAAAGTACAAATAATAATAAAAAACACTAGCACATATTTACAAACAACTCAACATTACAAGGGAATGTAGTATATTCTCCAGGAAGTGTGTACATGGGTTGATCAATGTAGTATATTCTCCAGGAAGTGTGTACATGGGTTGATCAATGTAGTATATTCTCCAGGAAGTGTATACAAGGGTTGATCAATGTAGTATATTCTCCAGAAAGTGTGTACATGGGTTGATCAATGTATATTCTCTAGAAAGTGTGTACGTGGGTTGATCAATGTAGTATATTCTCCAGAAAGTGTGTACATGGGTTGATCAATGCAGTATATTCTCCAGAAAGTGTGTACATGTGTTGATCAATGCAGTATATTCTCCAGAAAGTGTGTACATGTGTTGATCAATGTATATTCTCCAGAAAGTGTGTACATGGGTTGATCAATGTATATTCTCCAGAAAGTGTATACATGGGTTGATCAATGTAGTATATTCTCCAGAAAGTGTGTACATGGGTTGATCAATGCAGTATATTCTCCAGAAAGTGTGTACATGTGTTGATTTTTGTTTTTCACACGGCTACCACTGACTGAGCACTATTTGATCATGTAAGCTAGTGTGGATGTGGCCAAACTTTTTCAACATTCAAAAATGAAAAGTATGAATAAAATTAGTAACACAGGCTTTAAAGATACAACATTAGGGGGCACCTTAGAGGGGTGGGGGTTCAAGCATTGATTAATTTTACTGAGGGAGGGACTCGTATCAATATTTATTTAATAAAGAGAGACGGACAAGAATGGAGGAGGGTACATAGCATATTTTTTTATATAGTTTCTGTCGAGTGTAAATAAAAATGAATAAACTTTTTTCAAATTTTACCTTTATAATACAATAAATTTAAATTAATTGTACAAAAGTGTTAATTTTGAAATATTTTGCATCATTAATTTACACCTCTTTCATTAAAAAAAAGACTTGTACTTCAGACTGCAGGACACAATATTTAACCAATTAAATAAACTTTTTCCAGCTTGAAGTCAACAAGAGTAGAAATGGATTAACTGTACATTCGACATGATATTAAATTAACAAAAGAAAAGTCGACTTCGACTATAGACACAGAACATATTAAAAATGTCTAAGTAGACATCTAGTTTTTTTGAACAAAAACTAGACCCTAAGTCATAAGGACTAGACAATGTAACCAGGATACTTAAGTAATTAAAGTATGTCCTCCTGGCCAGGGCGGCGGTGGACCTGATGGCCAACACTTCATCGTCGTCGTTTTCTTCGTTACGTAACGGTGTAGAAGTTCCTCCTTCGACGCTGGGTTGTAGTAGAATGGATATAATGTGAACCTGAGAGCAGCCCTATATATACTCTAAAATCTGATATGAACAGAACAAAATAAAAAGGATGATAAACTCAGGAATATAGAAAAATAGATAGACGGACGAAAGCGGGGTGAAAGGAAAATGAACCAGGGAGGGTCACTTGCGGGGAAAGGGGAAAGCATGGTTCCTTGGACTGCCGCTAGTCTTCTCTGACGAAGACTAGGTCAAGTTCATTTTATACTTCTAACTTGATCAGGTGTTGTAAATGAAAGCACGTGTGTCTGCAGTTAGGCAGCCATCATTGAATAATGTTTGTTTCTAGCATGTGGCGAACGAATCCATAAACATCTTGAAATGGTGAGTAGATACCAAAGCATCTTCTATCTAAATATATCTGGTTTGATTATATTCTTTAGGCTCAGCTATTATTTTTATGAGAATTTGTGATATAGAAGTCCTTTACTATATTTTATTGTAGGCAGCATGGCTAGTGTATGTAAATTATCCGATATCATCCAATGGCAAAGGGTATGTGTTAAAGTATTTTATTCATAAATATAATTATGTTAATCCTCTTCTTTGATATCTGCTATAGTATTTATCAAAAGGCAATATTTTTTTGAACAACCACGTGTTTCAATTTAGGGAGATACATAATTGTATCTGACTGCATCTAGTCAGGGAAAACAAACTATGAGGTAGATTACTTTTAAATATGTTAATATTACTTCCTTCTTTCGTCAATTATCAAAATATTGTTATTTAATTGTAGCTGTCCAATTTGTCTGATTGACATGCTTCAATATTACCAACCGCAGTTGAGTAACAAAGTTCCAATGGGTCGTTCATAAACCACTTAACGCTTTATTGTGGAGAGAAAGGGGTGAAGGTAGCTCTAATGGCTACACGTTATTTAGGAGGGAAGGTGGGGTACATCAAATGAACATGCTACCGAAGAGCGTGGGTACATAAAAGTGCCAGCGAAAAGTAGGTACAAAACAGCGCAAACTATCAGCGTACAGAGAACGCAGGAACATAAGAGCGTAGTGTTGATGCTGCTTGCACAATCTGTAAAATTGTCAACCAATTAAACACATACCTCCTTGTGCTGTTCTGGAGAACAAAGAGATCACTATAAGGTCACTAAACACTTGCGTGATCTGTACAAGTGTACACTTGCATTGTTTTGTACTTGTTCTATATTGGAACCACTAGGTTGCGCGATTTTGTACCTGTGCTCTTCGGGGCCGCAACCCATTAAATTAGTTCTTAACATAGATCTTTTACTCAAATTCTAATGTTTGAAAAATTATATTATTATTCATGTTTTCACCTTTATAGATAACTTCTGACATCTTTGGTATTGAAAATGCAAGATTAGCACTTACTTTTTTTTAAACAATATTTCTAATGCACATAGGTGGCATAGTTTGCTCGAGACTACGAACGCCAAGCACGTTCGATAACACATATTTTCATGTGTATGAAAGTGACATGTTTATATTCATAGCACTTGCTTAGACTTGTACAATCTGTGGACCCCCTCACGTGGTTTTAGTTGGATAACGGCTTTATATCGATGTGGCCTTAATTTACAAGTATAGTTGAGCTTAAGTATAATTTAAATTCCTACTGCACATTCTTTTACATAGGCCATGGAGTCTCAATAAATGGAACAAATCAAAAATACAGAATTTATCTCAAAGCGAGTTTGAGAAGTCCATCAATAGTGTTATCTCTTCTTACCAGCAGCATTTATGAAAAGGAAAGCATCTAATATCCTGAATTATTTTCAAAAGGTAGGTATATTTGAACCTATACCTTCTCCCTTGTGATAAATCTGTGTGTTTGTTTGTAAATAAATGCAACTATTATACACCAGCTACAGTTTCCACATGGTCTAAGTTGTCATTCTCTCATTAGACTAGGCGGTCAATGACTGGAAGTTGGGGTTCTAATTCCAGTCACGTCTACTAAGGGTTGCTTTTCCTAAATGGTTTCCAACTCTCTCTCCATGCAAATGGTGGTTGATTATGTTTAAAATTCTACCTTACTCATTTCTACTCCATGGAGTGATTAAAATATATGCATATAACCTTAACAAGTTATAAGACTAGGTAATAAATGAATTAAAATAACTATACAAAATGTGTTTGGTTGCTAGTTAGTATACATTGTGTACGGTAATGTAGTCAAATTGTAGTTATTCTATTTATTTTTATAGGTTTTATCTAATGTTGTAGGACTGAGGAAAGTAGGATTTTAGAGGTAATCTACCCTTATTAAGGTTGAGGGAGAGTATAAAACCCTTTATAAAAAGCCACTATGACAACACCCAACTGGTATTCGAAACTTAATCTACGCTTTATCGGCCATCTGGTCTTTTTCGTGAGTAACGCAAAGATCTAGGATCGATGTTGGAACGAAACATGAATCTGGGTGAAATTGTAGGTTAATTCAAAATATAATTTAGAAAAGTTGTATCCATAATATTAATAAACATGTATTACCCCCAGCGTCAAGCATCGGATGTGGATATTTTAACGTTCATCATGTAGCACCACTATAGAAAAGGGCCCTACTAGTCAACACTTAGTTGTGCCGTCTTGTTCTTACTTAGATCACAAACCTGGCATACAGAACATAAATATTGCAACGGGTTTTCCTGTTGATACTCGGGGATCTGAGCTTTACTTCTTTATCTGTCTAATCTGAATATGTGCAGCTATCTATAAATAATAATACTCTCTGAAATCATTTGTATTCAGGATTTAATATGGATTTTAAGATGTATTAAATCTGAATCCATCTTTTAATATCACAAAGCTTCCTTATGTAATAATGACATTCACTCCTGCTGAGATAACTTATATAGTTGGGAGGTGGGGGGTAGGCTAAGTCTCTATTGTTGTTACCTGGCTAGGGGGGAATAGATAGGTAAGAAAACGCGTTTAGTGGTTAATGGATGATCCCCAACCAGATGGTGCAGACACTTTTAATTTTTATCGAGGAAACACTATTTTTCTCCTCATTGTTAAAATAAATAAGGTTAAAAATCCAACAAAAGAAAAGTAAAAGTATTTACTGTGTATTCTTGTTAATTAAATATGAATTTTATAATTATTATAACATATAAGTTTCAGTATCTCTTTCACACAATAGTGTAGGGCCTCTAATCAAAATTTTAAATTTAAAAAATAGTGCCTGTAATTTTATTTATTATTTCAATATTAATATAATTTATATACATTATTTGAAACTTAATAAGCAATATTTAATAAATATTATTATTAAACAAGTAGAGAGAATAAACTGTACAATAGCTCACTATAGTATGAAACATTTCAAACATCCCGCTGTATCACATGTGCTTTCTATAACTAGAGGCCACAATAACTAAGAAGAGGGTGGGCGGAATATAAACAATTTAGTATAACAAGGAAGTACACCTTTTGTAAATTGGGCTTTATTATGAGAAATTTTGACAAGAGAGGTTGAGGTTCCAAATTTGTGCCCTATTCTAACAAGAGATTTAAACAAAACATTTGTTTAATTTGCGCAACAAATGTGTGCAGTCTTTGTCTTCATATTATTCTATCAATGAAAGTGACAAATAAACGAGCTTATGGATACACATTTGTCAACAATTAATAAAATGATTTCAACACAACTTCAACCTCACTTACACTGTTGTTGGAAATAAAAGATTTTGTTTGAGGCTTGTATTTTTATATTGATTTTATTTTGTTATCATTTGAACTGTGTGTTTGGTGGTTATTAATTGTGCTGTGTGCACATTTTTACTGTCTATGCCACTCTTTGTTTGCATCTCAGTTGGTAATCTATTATACATTATCATCTCATCGTGTCGTATCAAAGTCCATCAGTAGCTACATTTTAGATAACCCCCTCCCCCAGCCCCCCCTTGCAACGGACCAAATCGTGACGTTAAAATTTGTCGTCAGCTTGTTAGCGAGAAGACAGATTTAATGGTTTCTTTCAATGTTCTTGTACAAAAACGTGTTTCTGGTGAATAATGTATTATTTGAAAATAGTGGGCTATTAAACCCCACTTGACTGAAGACAAATTTACATTAAAGGATATACTATTCAATTTCATAGGTAATATTGTACAAATAAGAATAAAATATTTAATATACTAAATATGTAGCTATTGCCCCTGTCATTTCCATTCGGCCAAGACTACAACATATTTAAGGTTGGCTATTAGCTTATATATTGATTTCAGAAACATTATTAAAGTTCAATATGTAAAATGAAAAAAAGGTATTTTTAAACATAATTAAATTTGTTTGAATGACAAACTTTGTGTAGTTGTTTTATATTCAAGCTATGATTTTGGTTATCGGGCTTGAAGGAAGTATTATCATATTACAATATATTTAAAGTTGGCTTTTAGCTTGTATATCCTATTGTTTTCAGAAATTATTATGTTGTCTAGTTCGATAACTATAAAACTTGATTACTTCTGTTTGAATGACAAATTTTGTACATAAGTCTTACATTCAAACGATAATTTAAGTTACCAGGCTTGTATAAATTAGAAATATATTAGCTACATCGACTTATTTAAAGAAACAGGTCACGAGTGTTGAATTATTTATGCTCTTTAAACCTTTTACTAACAAATTTATTTTGTTTAACTAGTCATCCATTGATATAGGTATTTAATGTATTTATAAAAAGAATGGCGAACGATGTTGAAATTCCACATTGCCTTGTTTGTGTGTAAAAAAGAAATAGTTAGCCGAAAGTTTCTCTCTCTCTCTCTCTTTTACACAATGGTGTGCAGACGACATCTCGTAACTTTTATCCACTGATGTCCATCCAGTTATATTATGGAGATTAATGGTCGCGAATGACTGAACCTTAAGAAGTATATTGCGAATTGAACTAAATATATGAAGTGCTCATTATAGTTAACTCGATCAATTTGAACAGCTCTCAACAGTTAACTGTACTGCTCATCTCCAAACTAAATAAATAAAATAAAAATTGAAATTCTGAATGAGAATGGTGTGGAATGCGTGCACTACTCCTCATTCCAGATGACGTCTTCCACACACATGAAACGTATAAAATTTTAATCTGTCTCCAAAATATTTATTGGGATCGCTGACGTATGATGCGAATAATTGAACGCAGTCTCATTAAAAATAATTTAAAGACCACAAAATCGGATGCATGCGATCTGTCCAATGAGTTTACTTTAATAAAGCTAATTTATTCAAAATATTTTATAATCTAAAATATTCGTACAATATTCGCTTGGTGGCATCGCTAGTGAGCATCATCTCTGTCCGGGAGCAAAGCATAGTGTGAGCGCCGAGCAGCTGACAGCGTATCACGGCCCTTTTCACTTTTCCTTCACTCCCCATCCTCCTTACATCGCCAAGGCACAGAACGAGCTAAGTTACAGTGACTTCTCCCTCGCTCTGTTGGGCACCCTTTCACTTTTCCTTCACTCCCCATCCTCCTTACATCGCCAAGGCACAGAACAAGCTAAGTTACAGTGACTTCTCCCTCACTCTGTTGGGCACCCTTTCACTTTTCCTTCACTCCCCATCCTCCTTACATCGCCACGGCACAGAACGAGCTAAGTTACAGTGACTGCTCCCTCGCTCTGTTGGGCTGCCTTTCACTTCCCGGAACAAACAGCATAAACCTCTCCTGATGGCAGCGTAGCGAAGAGTGTTGTTAGACATGAGTGTGACGATTAGTTTTTAATAACAGAAATTTATTTTAAAATATACAATAATAATCATTTTGTGTTTTTCACATATATTTTATCAGTAGAACTATAATAAGATCTATAAATATTTTTTAAACTGGAATTATCATTATTATTGGACAGTCTTATTTAATTTTAATATTTCCAGTTTAGATAAACTATAAAATAGTATCAAAAGGCCAATTAATATTACCATTGTTTTCAACATATTGGCATACATTAAAATCGTATAAAATGTAGTTGATGTACTTGTATATAAAACTAACTGTACCTAGTTTTCAACACACATTATTTTTCTAGCCTATTATAACTATATACACTAAAGACTAATAAGAATGTATCGCATCAACAAAATATGATTTTACATGATAAAGAGTACCACAGTTCAGTCCACATTTTACACTTCCTCCATTATGCTCAAATTTATCTAAATCATGTTATTTTTTTTTTTTCTTCTTTCTTGGTTGTCCTTACTCATGTGTCTTTCCTACTGTCCGTAACTTTCACGGTCCACCCTTGTCCTTCTAAACCATGTTAAGACTTTCCATTCAGATTTGTTGAGACCAGTTGTAAGGACACTAAATTAAACTTATCCCATGTAAGTTAAAAGTTAACGTAGAGAAATAATGGCACTTTAAAATACTATCTCTCTCTCTCTCTCTCTGTGGAGTTAATACGTCAGCACAGAGTATGGAATGGAAATCAGCATTGATAAGTTTAAGCTAACGAGGATATCACAAAGAAAGTACTAATTAATACCACATGGGAAAACCAATAGCTGGAGAATGCGGAACATTTAAAATCCTAGGAAGTATAATTATGACACGCTCAGTATTCACGGAAGATAAAGACGTCAAAACTATAAATGGCCGAGACTGCTTTAAACAAGAATAGGATGATATTATCCAGCTAATTGTGAACCTGGATAGCAATGGTCGAAACTGCTTTAAACAAGAATAAGATGCTACTAGTCAGCTAATTGTGGACATGGAGAGGAATGGTTGAAACTGCTTTAAACAAGAATAAGATGCTACTAGTCAGCTAATTGTGGACATGGAGAGGAATGGCCAAGGCTGCTTTCAATAAGAAGAGTCTGCTATTGACTAGCAAACTGCATAGTTATATAAGGAATAAACTGGTGAATTGTTACATAGGGAGCTTCGTTTTTTATGAATATGACATATTGATCCCGAGGAAAAAGAGAATATATATATATTTGGAAAGCTTTGAGGTGTGGTGCTGGGGGTAGAATAGTGAGGATGAAGTGGACTGTTTGAGAGAATAATAAGTGAAAAGCGAACCATTCTGCATTTGAGTCTACTCAGGAAGACTATTTAGATGGGTTATATGAGAAGAAAAGGCTTTGAACGTTGTCAAAGAAGTTAAAGTAGACGTGAGCAGAAGAGCAGGAAGATCACGTATGCAACTGATTAATGGGCTAACACTCTCAGTACCGGCCCGAGACTATGTACCTACCTGCAGAAATCAGGCTGACACTCTCAGTACCTACCTGCAGAAACCAGGCTAACACTCTCAGTACCGGCCCGAGACTATGTACCTACCTGCAGAAACCAGGCTAACACTCTCAGTACCGGCCCGAGACTATGTACCTACCTGCAGAAACCAGGCTAACACAATCAGTACCGGCCTGAGACTATGTACCTACCTGCGAAACCAGGCAATTTTAAGGATTTAAAAAAATTATTCTCTCCACAACCCCGCAATGGATTTTAAAAGTTCAAAGATCAGTTTGTAGCTACATTCGTCTTTACTATGAATAATTTTAATCCCATGTGATATCTTGTAAAGTGTTATTATTAATTTTCTTATTAAAAGTAGTATAAAGGGCAAAAACAAAAAAGTCGTACAAATAATAAACTCATACATTCAGCTGGTAAAGTAGATCTAGGTGATAGGCGTCGTTGTATGATAAATTTATATTTTATTGACTAAAGGCCTACCTGAGAGATAATATCACAATGCATTGTAGTCTATACAAGAGAAATTATTTTAGCTTATATTTAAAGTTTTTATCATTCAAACACATATTATTCATAAATGAAGAGGCATTTAGGCGCTATAGCATAAACTAATACTTTCATGTCAATGCTTGCGAGATAGCGTTCACTTTCGTAAACAGGATTGGATTCTATAAGTCATTCACGAGCTAAGCTTACCTGGATGATAGCTCGAAATGTTACTAGAAGTAATCCCTAATATATCACTACGCCAACAGCTGACATGTATCACATTGGATGACTGTAATGAAAACAGATGGTAATATATTAATGTGATAGTTAACCACAGTAATTTAGGCCAATATTATTTATTTATTTATTTGAGGTCAGAAGCAAAGTTTATTTATAGTTTTATTCCCCTTAAAAAAATATTAACACCACTTTCACAAAAACTTCTAACGAACATAGCTTCAAAATGGCGACTGACGAATCCAAACCATATGATTGAACATAACGGTAAACAAGTTTTTTGCAATGATGCAGACATGCAGTTGATGAATATATTTTATTCAGTTAAATATTTCAAAATACGATAAAATAATCATAAAATCATTTATTGTATGTAAAAAAATGGCAACAATTTTCTCTTTTCTAAGTAAATACGATGCATGTATTAAAATATATTGATGTGTGCACTATATTACACAAAATCAGTAACATTCCAAAACGAAAAATAAGTACTTTTAATTATGTTTAAAATATTGTTTCGAGTTGGAAAAAAAGAAATTATTTAAAAAAATTAAATAGTATGAGAAAACTTAAGTTTATGTTATTTTAAATGTAATATATAACAGGTAATTAAATATCTTTACATTTATAACAAAACAGTGATCTTTTACAAGTGTTGGCAACCCAAAACCTAAACATATGATTTTCGAACTGTCATCCAGGTAAAAACCTATCGTGAACGGAATATATATTTTATCACTAATACCGCCCATTCTTCTATTGTGTTATCATTGCCATCTATATCATGAGCTAAATTCACTATGTATGCTATCTCTTTATCAAATAAACCTTTTCTCCTCGCAATTGTTTATGCAGCATGAACACAAGAAACAGAAGTGTCTTTGCGCTAAGAATCACTGAACTTGAAATAGAGTTGTTCTTGTTATAAAAACTCCACTCAGATGTGCGGTGAAATGCTATCTATGACTACAACTAGGAACTAACAGTCCAAGGAACGCATAGCAACAACCGAACACATAGAAAACACGGGTAAGTATTTTATGCTGATTTAAATTCAAGTACCCCGTAGAATTGACGGGTGTAGCAAATTTGGTAAGAACGACCGCCTGTAAATTTCATAGGCATGGAGTCAAGAGCGCTAACAAGGAAACAGGATGAGATTTCAGGATATAAAAAAGCTGCTGCTAAGACATACTGGAGTGCTCAATTTGAACGATACAATGGACCTGTTGAATGAAGATATTCTAATGGTTACCTCTAGTTGAGTTACGAGTTTCATCCTCTCTACTGAACCAGTTCTGATAGAACAACACCTTGTTCAATGGAGTTAGGTCAAAATGAGCTTTGAGAGGCCACCATTACTTCTTTGTCCAGTTCCAGCAGTGTAAAGTGTGAACTGTATTCCTATAAACTTTTCCTGTGCGTTCTATCATATATTTCTTTGTTTAATGGTAATTTTATGCTTGTCGTCTGAACTTAACATCAATAGGAGTTTCAGTTTAAATAAGATTGAATGGCGGTGTTTTTGTTTGGATGAGAACACCAAATAAATTTAGAACTCAATATATAACATTAAATAAAACTAATAAAATAACATTTAATTGCTATCTCTACTTTCTACCACAGCTTTACTTTGAAGGGGGGAAATGTACTTATAGTGCCATTTATGTATAAAAAATATTAAATAAGTGTAAAATGTCCAGTCAAGTGGACAACATTGTGTTTTGTTTGATAACATCAGGTTGCATCAGATAGATGTCGTGCCGCAGAACTGTCAGGATGGTCACCTTGACAATTTGACACTTCCACTGCGTTTTTCTACAAAGTGTTTGATGAGGAGGATCGTCGGCGTCTCAATTGTCAGTGACATGATATAAGCGCAATAGTAGCACATGGCCAGGTGACCCAAGCACAGCGTAGCCTGAAACAAATAAACACGGAGGTGGTAGCTCTGTGTAAGAGCTGAGGTATCGGGATCAATAACCGGTATGGTCGAAAAAACTACTTAATCAGAGGCTTCCGCTTTCACTGGTATTACAGGGGTAGGGCTGGGCGTTGTGTCTATTTGATAAAATTAAGAAGTTTTGTCATTTGGTTTAGAAAGTGCACACTAAATAACTTTTAAAAATACATTATTTGAGTGTATTTTAAAGTCCTTTCTAATTATGGTGTGATAGAAAAAGTTAGCATGTATCCATACGCCAAACCATTTGATCTGCCAGACCATATGTTGAATTATTGTCACTTTCATAAAAAAAATCATTTCTTTTAAATTACTTTTTCCTTTTAACAATTTTTTACAATATTGACTCACGACCTTCTGAAAATAACTGTTTGGATGTTTCTTTTATTTGTGTAATCTGCGTCTGAGGGTCATTAAAAAAATATTTTCATATTTTCAAACTTGAGTTTCTAAAATGGTGCGTTCTCTTCATAAATTAAGATGGAAAACCAGTTGAAACAAGGACGTTTGATAGCATCATACGAACTGATTTCAGTTGTGTTTATGCGCATGTGTTAAAAAAAAAGTTTTATTTTGAAACTGATATTTTGGATAGCTCTTTCTCTAAGTTATAAAAATTTATTTATTTATTTATTTTGGTGGCCAGTTATAAAAAGATACAAATGTAAATACTATACTTTTTAATTTCTTATTTAATTTACTATAATATCTATTGTAACCGCACGGCCCAATTCGAAGGTGTGTTTTTATAATATTGTGTGTTGTGGATTGCGAATGACTAAACGAATGTTGCAGGTTGTTTTGATTAGCCTGTAAACAAATATAATAGAGTAGCTGACCACATAAACATTGTCAGCATTTCTTAGTCAAAAACCAGGCCATAGAGCATGTTAAAATGTAGGGGATCCAGCCATCTTGGCTGATTAAACAACATCGTAATCTAGGGGTCCATCTGCCCGGTTCGGGAATATGTGGGCTATGACGTCGGTTCATCAGTATTCGTAGAAGAGGGCTACCGCTCAATCTCAGGGTACCGGAGACCACTTAAGAGTCAAACAGACCATTGGTTATTCCTAGCAACCCTTCGTTTTGTCACAAGCTTCCGAATATTCTTTAAGTTCTTTCATCCTTATATCACTAACATCACATTTGTAGTAGACATAGTAGTACTAATAAACCTCTTTGAAAACCAAGTTGAACATCAACCACGAACCTACACAAGTATACACAATCACCTCCCCCCATTCCTCGGTCTTAGCACATCCTGACAGACTACAGGCCCATGTCGTTATGACAGATGGAAGAATGGTGACACTATTGTTGCCACAACCACAAAACCAAAAACCTTAACAATTTGATTAATTTATGTTGTTCTTTCAAAGAGTTAAGAATACGCCAATTATAGAGTACTCCTTAGGGAAGAGTGATTAAAATTGTTTATTTACACTATTTATTGTGTAAATTGCATTGCAAAGCACATAATAATTATTTCCGAATATGTTGGCATTAGTGACTTCCAATTAATGTTTGCAATGAAGAACCTTCCAGTATCTGTCGCCTCCTCTTCTACCCTAAAGAGATGCTTTGGCTATATGTTACATATTTTGTGAAAGACATCTCGATTACTGGACAAATCACACGTTGTGTGGGAAATACAAGGAACATGTTGTTTCATATAAGTTTAAAACCACATAGCTGTTCACATGGTCTAAAGCATTCACTCGCACACACTAAACTGGCTCACCAGTGACGAGGAGATAGCGTTTAGGATCCTGGCCGAGTGTTCTAGGGGTGTTGTTCCACTCACTCAACGAAAAATTAAAGGTACACGTCCTTTAAATTCAAACTTCCTCAAACCTACAGAGCGCGAAGGAATAACAAGATACAAATTGATAAAATAACGTACACCGAGGGTGGGTGTAATTACATCACTACTATAACCTTTATTATAAATTATTGGAAAGTTAAGTGAACGTTAGGTTTATCGTGATCCCGGCATTAGTGGGGGAGAACCTTAGTACGCCTAGGCCTGACTGGGATCTGAACTCCAAACTCCATGTCATTGCTAGTTCAGTCCATTGCGAGAGTAATGCTTTTGCTCATTCGACCAATGAAGCGATTAAAAACATAGAGAATATTGTAGCATGTATTCACACGGTATGACATTGATCGTCTCACCAAAGGAAGGAAGTCGACGTGCATGGCTGTCTCTCTACCCAGGTAGACAGATTTCATCAACATGGGGTTCAAGAGGTAGGCGCAGTAGGTGAGTCTGGACAATGGGACCCAGCCAGGGAACGACAGGATGCGGTTGATGAAACCTTGCATGAAAACAGTCAGGGCAAAAGTTATGGACATTTTTATCATAATTACTCGGGAAGCAAACAACAAGAGTCTACTCTCTGGACCCTAAAAAGCCGCCTGTGGTACCCGTGGTGGTGATGAATACTAACACACCTGCATTGTTGGTGCAGCAAGCCACTATGAGCCAGGAGAGGCCTATTCCCCATGCAGTTCTGCTTAGCGCCACATAGATGGCAGCAGTGAATGGGCTGATGTTGCGATCATACAGACCAAACAGTGGCGCCAAGTTGAAAGTTGAGCCGACTATCCAGGCTAGCGCTACTGTGCACTGTAAGAGAACATAGCTGTGACAAATGTATATATAGCTGTTGCCCGCAGCTTTGCTCGCGTGGAAGTTGATTATATACAAATACGAAAATATACATATGTATTTACAGATTAATTTAAAATATTACGTTACGTTGATGACCATAACTTGACCTCAGATCAAAAATAATGCAAGTCCGATACAAACTTTCACCCCCTTTTTCATCCCTTATTAAATAAAATTTCCAAAATTCCTGAAACACATATTTATTTGTTTGACGTCAATAACCGAAATACAAAATTTTGTTTATGTAACTTTCAAAATGACAGACTTTCATACATATTATCATACATATTATCATCCCCTATTTTGACCCCTTTGGGGTGGAATTTTCTAAAATCCTTTCTTAGTGGTTTGCGCTCGGCGATGATGAATCAGTCAGTCAGTCAGGACATGTTATTTTATAAGTATGTGTGTGTGTATATATATATATATATATATATATATATATATAAAAACTTCACTTTTTGAGGTACATTTTGTCAGACATGTAAAAGGTATTGTTCCTTTTAGTTGTTCCTTTTCCTCTTTCACGTAAATTCTTCCAAATAACAAAATGTAGGGCCTAAAGTAATCAGTGAAAAGAGATTTTCTTTAAAGAGCTACAAGCTACATATTCAAATCTGAATTGTTACAATTAACTCCAAGATTTTCAGAAAATTTGCCTGCAGGATAAATAATCTGGTTGAACTGTACCATAAGCGTTGAAAACAAAAGTATGTCTGAATAGTCACTAAACCAAGGGTAGGGGTACCTTTTGGCATGGAAAGACTGAATGTCACTTCTCGGATTCCACACATTAAACATAGTAAATTTGGCCAAAATATGATAGTGCATCAACCATAGATGGATAGATTGAAAAGTGCCGTAATTTTTTATAATGCTTTGCTTTGAAAAATTATTATTTTTAGTTAATTAAAATACATACGGTTTTAAAAAGGGTAATTTATAAACAATAAAAATGCATAGTTGACTAAATATGCCGAGAGGCAGAATCAAATACCTCAAAAAGCTACAAGTTTCCCATCCCTACATTAGAATAATCCAGTGAGTACTAACCTTGTTGAGGGGTAAGCAACCATTTAGCTTCACCACAAGATAGCCGGTCACCATGCCGACGATGTAGGGGCCGATACGAGTCCATGGTGGGTCGTACAAGATGTGGAGCATGCTAAGCTGTTGGTCTAAACTGGAACATAAACACAATCTTCAAGACTAGTTACACCATATTATATATATATATATATATATTTTACATATTCCATCCTTCCTCCAGTTCGTCATCATTTGTTTCCAGCCTGTAGCTGGGTCAGTTTAGTAAAATGCATTCATCATCCTCTGTGGTTCCACCATTGTTCCTCCTTTACTCGCGTATAATCTACTATTCCACATACGATGCTGCGAATGTTGTCCTCTAATGTCTTTCTTGGTCTCGTTTGCTGTTATTTCCCTCCAACAATCATCTCCATTATTATCCTTGTGATCCTTTATTTTTCCAGGATAATTAAATGGACATGCATCTCATAGGGAAAGCAAGACTGAGATGGTATGGACATGTAATGAGGATGTTGGAGTACATGAGATAGTAGAGGAAGCAAGGCTGAGATGGTATGGACATGTAATGAGGATGTTGGAGTACATGAGATAGTAGAGGCTGCAAGACTGAGATGGTATGAGCATGTAATGAGGATGTTGGAGTACATGAGATAGTAGAGGAAGCAAGACTGAGATAGTATGGGCATGCAATGAGGATGTTGGAGTACATGCGATAGTAGAGGAAGCAAGACTAAGATATTATGGTCATGTAATGAGAATGTTGGAGTAAATGAGATAGTAGAGGAAGCAAGACTGAGATGGTATGGACATGTAATGAGGATTGTTGGAGTACATGAGATAGTAGAGGCTGCAAGACTGAGATGGTATGGACATGTAATGAGGATGTTGGAGTACATGAGATAGTAGAGGCTGCAAGACTGAGATAGTATGAGCATGTAATGAGGATGTTGGAGTACGTGAGATAGTAGAGGAAGCAAGACTGAGATGGTATGGACATGTAATGAGGATGTTGGATTACATAAGATAGTAGAGGAAGTAAGGCTGAGATGGTATGGACATGTAATGTGGATGTTGGAGTACATGAGATAGTAGAGGAAGCAAGGCTGAGATGGTATGGACATGTAATGTGGATGTTGGAGTACATGAGATAGTAGAGGAAGCAAGACTGAGATGGTATGAGCATGTAATGAGCATGTTGGAGTATATGAGATAGTAGAGGAAGCAAGACTGAGATGGTATGAGCTATGTAATGAGGATGTTGGAGTACATGAGATAGTAGAGGAAGCAAGACTGAGATGGTATGAGCATGTAATGAGGATGTTGGAGTACATGGGATAGTAGAGGAAGTAATAATGAGATGGTATGGGCATTCAATGAGGTTATTGAAGTCCCAGAGATTGTATAATGATGTAGAAAGGTTCGATATCTCCAGTATATAAAGTTTCAACACTATCCTTACCAAGTTTACAGTTGTAAATCAATATAAACCCTGACGCATGGCAGTTCATTTAAAGCTATACATACTTTGGGGACTACTTTAAAGATTAACTTATATTTCTAATCTTTTTTTTAAATACTACTAGGAAATTAAAATATTAATTACTCCATCTGTTTTAAATAAGCATAATATGGCATTGCTAGTGTTAATATTTATTAGAAATATACCAATAAGTTAACTATAAATACTTTTAATTTTCACTTAAAAATTGCCAATTTATAGAATTAATTTTAATTATTTATTGTCATGATCAGAACGGATAGTTAATTTAGGTAAATTCCTAAGAATATGTGTAGTAATAGAATGTGGAAAATAGATGTGGACCACATGATAACTGTGGGGCTTTACTGTGTGCAACCCCACCCTTTTATATTTTGTACATTCTTCTCCTTTTGTACATTAAATTCGATGGTGAATCTAAAAGATGACTTTACTATCTTACTTATGATAAAGAAAGCTTCAGATTATGGCAATACCGAGGAGATTCCCACTGTGGATTTCTGTCAGCAAAACAACTGACTGCCTGGGGTGGTACAAAAGTAATCTTATTTTCTGGAATACTTGGACCTGATGCCCCATCTATATAGAGCTCATACGATAACCACAACAAACAAACAGGGGATTACAATTTGTCAATCCTAATGAAGACAAGTTGCTACGAGCTTTTACATATGTGATTTTCTACATGGCTCCTGCTATGTAGTTAGGCCAATCAAGGTGTTTTACCTCTCTTGTCCACGTGGCATGTTTAGACCACCGCCTGAACAAGTGGGGGAACAAATAAGACTAGAATTCCCAAGGTTTAACATATATCTTTAGTGAAGAAAACTGCCATCAATGTTCATACAAGATTTTCTAGCGAAACTTCCAAATGCTTATTTTCACCTAAAACTAGTGCTTAACCTATAGAAAAAATTGCTTTTGACTTAAGTATTACAATGGCCATATCCCGTAAATCAATATAGCTGTGGCCGGTTTAGAGGAAAATACTGTCTGCGTAATAAGAAAGTTCAAAATGATCCCACCATTCATAATGAGTTGGTGAACATAAATTCACAAGACACATTATTTGTGGGAAATGTTATCACCCTCTAGAGTTAAGGAAAATCAATGTATGAACAAAACAAAAAATTTCAATAAATTAAACCATATTTTTTTGTTTGCATATAAGCATATTTGGTAACCACGTGGTCTGATGCGCTACTCTCGCATTAGACTACAATCCCGATGACAGGGAGATCAAGGTTTGAGATTCAGTCGGGTGTACTGAGGGTGTTTTATAAAAGGGTTTTCACTCTGCCTCCACTAAAATGGGTGTACACTTCCTAAAAGTATAACCTTCATTATCCCTAAATCCATTAGGGTAATTTGTATAGGCCTATTTGCATAAAATCCAAATGGGTATTAGGACACAGTGCTAAAATAAATTACATCTACTGGATAAGATGGTGAAAAATTAGGATAAACTGGGCAAAGTATTTTAGAAGAACACAACAAGACTGAAGAGTTTTGAATAGAATCTGACTTATTTTAATTTTATTTTTTTAGGGAACGTAAAGTCAAAAATAGTGATAAATCCTAACTAATCGTTTGTCAAGTTTGGCCTCAAATCAGTTGATACAGAAAGTTTGTTTTCAGCGAACTAATGATAACAAATGTTATAGATTGGCCAGCTATACCAATTTTGTTAAAAATGTTTAGTTTTGTGTCAGGTATTATGCAAATTTTTCCTCCTAATTTAAGTGTTTTCCTAAAACACATATTTTAAAGGTTAAAAATCCAAAAATGTAGTCATGAACAACTGCCAAGTTTCAAACGGGATTAAACTTTGTTGATACAATAAATCTTTAAAATTAGCCACATGAAAAAATTTTAACTTGCTATTACCCATCTTATCTGTGCTTGTATTTTTGAGAGATAATACATTTGAGAAAGATTTGAATTCAACAGAAAAGTGTTATCATCTTGATTGTGTTTTGTTTATATAAAAAAATAACACATTAAATTAAAATTGAGTAAGACAAGGTGACATGAAGTAAACATGTGTACTTTTTTTTTTTTTTTAATAATTCCCATGTAAACTTTTATGGCTATACAAGTTGATGGATTCATTGATACCTCCCTTATTTATGATTGATATCTAGAATATAACTATGGACATCTGAAGCAGAAATTTTCAAGTTGTCTCTGCACACATCTTTGTAAGAGATATAGAACTCATGAATTGTTTATTTAAATAAGTTGATGTAGGCTAATATATACCAGGATTTTAGAAGGTAGCCACTTTGAACGGCCTCTTTTCTTCCAAAATAAAGGAATACTAATACTTTCTACTAACTTATAACCTAAATGATCATTTGAACGCAAGACTAATACACAAAGTTTGTAATTCATACAAATGCAATCCAATTGTTAGTTAGCTCATTTCACCATAGCTATCAAATTTTCACTATAATATGGTTTATGTACATTATTCTGAAACCAATTTAAACTCTAATAGCAAACATTAAATATATTGTAGCCTTAACAACGTAAATGAGATGTTTTATTAAATCAAAGATTTTATTAGTGTTTGTACACTATTACCTGTGAAACGGAATGGCATATCTTTGAATGCTAATCTTCATTCACCCAAGTGTTACATAATACTTCACTATTTTCAAATAATAGTAGTTTTATCCACCAAAGCTATGTTTTCACACAATAACATTGAAATAAAGTATTAGATTACTACCCTCAGAATCAAACAGACGACAAATTTGAGCGTCACGCTTTGGTCCTTTACAAGGAGTGTGTTTATGTCCATCCAGTATAGAATATAAATCACTGAGGGGATTAAATAGTGAGCCGATCTTGGTGCTTAAATAATAAATGATTTATAATATCCTTTAAGGCACGTGGTAGCGAGGGTAAAATAAAACAATTCAATATATGAATTTAAAAATAGTAATATAATAAAATGGGCCACTAATCGCGTAAAGTAAAACTGTGTAAAGTTCTCGCTTCGCTCCCTGGCAACTATAGTGAGAGTAGAGAGCAGATGAACTCTCACCTTGAGACAGGCACTGCATACAATGTGCTGGGCTCAGGTGCTAATCAGGTCAGCGTTTCAAATCCTAACGCGGACACGATTAGAACAGGAGCATTGAACTTCGCAAATTACGGTAGCTTTAAAGTTATATTTGTGTTAGAGTCGGTCAAGAACTTTTAGGAGAACGTGAAGAAGTAATTGGGGATGTTATAAAATTAACAATCATTTTCATATAGTTTTGATCAAGGGAAGTCACATGTTCTTACTGATAGGGCCCTCAAAATTTAAATTATGGCACAAATATTCAAGTGATTTTTTTTTTTTAATATCGAATAAACTCAATGAGTAGCTTCCAATGGCTTTCTATAATATTTGTGTCCCGATTACATTCCAAATGTCCTGAGCCCTGGAACAATAAACTGAGTGTTTATTGAAAACACACCAAAAAGCAGGCACTTGTGCAATAGCCGAGCTATGATATATATAAACTTTTTATTTTAAAATATTAATACTAATTATTTTCAAATATAACGTGCTAATTTAATCTTTTAAAATTAGTAATTATATATAATAAAGCTAAATTAAAGAATAGTACCGTATATATTAGTAATTTTTTTCTGTGTGAAATATATATATAAATCAATTAGTTATTTCTTACACGATTTACAAAATAATATTCAGCATCTTGATAATAAATTTGTTTTCCTTGTAGTTTTTTACTATTTTTTTAAAAGTAAATATTTTAAAACTACATTTTTATGTACTCTTATTTTGTATTATATTTTTTCAGTTATTTCGTTGTCGTAACAGTGTTATTTCCCTCGCGCAAAAGCTGAACACGGCTTATTATATATAAAATTAACAATAATGTCAGTAAATAAAATGGCTACTAAGCCTCCGAAGATGACGCTATACGGAAAAAAGCTAGACACCATTCTAACGCAAGAATTGTGTTTTAACAGATCTGTGACTGACATATGATCCACGACTTATAATAATTTAATGTTGTTTTATTACTTTTACAAATACTCGACTAAGATGGATTTTAGTTAATTTTATACTAATTAAATTATACAATTTTAGAATTAAAACGAGTAAAATATCAATTTATTAAAAGGATTGATAATATTCCATAGTTTACAATTAGAGGTAAGTGAACCCAAATGTAGTCATATTCATTAGTTAAGCCATTTTAGTTGGATTTACTTTTGTAATCGTGCTTTCAGTTATTGTTTGAGTGTTAAACCTCGAACCATGAAGTGTGAAGATATGGAAGAGGATAATGAGAGGTCCAAGTTTTTATTCGTCAACTCTGGATTAGACCATTTAAATTTTCCTTTCATCAAGGAAGAAATAAAGGTAAAGTTATATTATTTATGTTCTTTGGGATAGCTATTTATACACGGCTACGGGGCCATAATAGGGTTTTTATTTTAATAGGTATTAATGCATTAAAAACCCTACTAAACAATAATAATACTATACTTCATCCATCCCATTTAGGCTCTTTTTCTTTAACATAGTACAACAGTTGGATATTTTACTCACTTCAAGACTATATTTAATCAGCGGGGGTTACATATTGATAATTTATTAGCACGATTAGGAATATTTCACTAATTTGATTAATAATAATCTCCAAATTTGCGTTGAGATTTATAAAACTGTTGACCTTGGTGGTCTTGGGGTAAAGTGCACGCCTCAGGACTCGATGCTCATGGGCTCAAACTCTGAGGTTAACGGATTTTTCTTAAGTGATAAAAATTCATAGCACAATTTGCTTCGTAGGAGAAGCAAAGGCGACGGTCCCATGTCGACTGGGGCATGTAAAAAATACCTAGAAGGTATGTGAAAATACCATTCCTTGAAAAATGTATAGGTCCTTTTGCTCTTGTCTATAGAAATTATTTTGTGCTGATATAATCAGTCTGTTCAGAAAGTTTATTATAAATATCTCAAACAAATGAAAGTTTATGAGCTAGGCCTACCACTTTATAAGTAACAGGCGAACAAAACTTGAATAGTTAGGATGCAACTTACCCCCTCACTTCATTATTTTAATTGAAGAAAAGCTTTACAAAATTCCCAAAAAACAAAAAAGCGTCGAAAATCCTGCTCCATTAAATTCTGTCGTCTAGATTATAAGTGCAACGTTTCTGTCTTTTAGCTCGTTTAGGAACTTCTGGAGGATGTGGAAAGGCAGGCGCGTGCGCGCACACATACACTAGGAAATTATTTACACACATAGATTTGTGTAAAGGAAAAAATAAATTTCCCAGGTCGTCTGGGCTTCGAGATTTATTCTACTCTGGTATTTTGGAAAGCCCAACCCCCTAGTATGGGGAATTATTGGGAGTTTTCGGTCACCAAATATTTATATATGAAGACTTATGAATTAGAGGCTATCAACCTGCAAAATTGAAGTTTTCTAGGTCTTCTGAAATTAAAGATTTTTTTTTACTTAGGCTATTTAGAAAAATGAGCACTTTTGCAATTTTGGTCACCTACACCCTTTTGGCTATGGGGTTACTTGCCTTCAAAATTTAAGAGGTTTTTTGGGCCTTGAGATTTTTTTTACTTTAGGTTTTTAGAAACCCCTCGTTTTCAATAGCCTCCCCCACCCCCCCATGGGAATTTTTACAAACCATATACTCGTGCACCCTTTCAAAATTTAAGCTTCCTAGGTCTCTTGGACTTGGAGATTTTTTTTATCTTGGTTTTTTGTAAAAGCTTCCTCATAGACATCCTGACAAAATAAAATAAAAGGTTCGAGCTTAGTGACATTGTTATAAAATAAAATGATTAGTGCTGCTTATTATAGTTTTTTAAGTTGTTCCTACTATAACACAAATACTAATATTTCAACCATGCAGTGAAAGTAGAAGTGTGTTTTAATAATATATATAAATAATTATGCTAGTGAGATTAATTTGGATATGAGAATTAATCTTGAGAAACAATAATATAGACATACTTTGCTACTGGTAGATAATATTTTTCTTGTTTTTGAAATCATGCATAACATTATTTGTTTGCGGCGATTCAGTTGGAAATTCAGATAGCAGCTTTCTAATACTTGATATATTCCTGTAATTCAGTAATACTCAATACTTATTTATTAAAATATAATTTATCTCCCTTTATAAATTAGTATGAATTAACTTTAACCGTGCCTTGATTACACTGTACATTCACTTTTTATCTTGGCTATCTAATACTCGTACAATTAAACAGACTTAACGTGAAGTCTAGTTAACAGCCTCATTTTCAACAGAACTGTGTATTTTTATTTATTGTTTTATTCTCTAGAACACATATTTTAGACAGTATTTATTACATGGTTTCCACCAAAATAGGTCCTTGGTACACTGGTTAAAATATTGCTAAAATAAATTACTTATTATATTTTGCATAGCCTATGCTACAGTTGTCTAATCATTGTAGTAGCAAGTAAATGGCTTTTAAAATTTGGCCTCTGTTCTTTATAACATAAATTATAAAAGAAAAATCAATTTTTATTGTTGCCTAACCATTAGTGACTATATATTCATATATTTCCGTTTTTCATGTTATTTGGATAGTGATATTTAGGTTACGCATGGTAAAACACATATCTTTGGATTATTTTTTTAAATAATTTTATATATTTAAAGATGGTGTCTCATACTGCCATTTTTTTCTACATATTTTATGTATTAAGCCTACTCTCTTTTAAATATATTAATGGATAAAGATTAAACAAGTGTTTGCACACTAGGCTAACATGTTAGCGGAAAGTGGACAAACTCATACACATGCACGTGGTTTGAAAAAAAAATTTAGACACGTTATGATACTTTTTTTTTATCTAACTCTTAGGCCCGAGTGACCGATAAACTTCCACTTCACTTCCCAAATCCAAGTTTGCTATGTGAATGTATCCGGCATCAATATAAGCTCGGCCTAGTCCATCCAAAGATGTATTTTTGCCCAGCAACTAGTCTCAAGACTACAATATTAACTGAGGAAATTCATTGAAGTATATTCCTTTAGATATCTGACTAAATGTTTCTAATAGCATGTGTCAACTCACGTTTGCAACATGTCTTAGGGACGAGTGGTTTGGAAGGGGGGAGGGACCATATGACGAAATTTCTCTTAACTAAGATAAAATAAAAATTACTTTATCTTCTTGCAATATTTTACATGAAATAGATATAGTTTTAACATAAAATAAATTAAAAGAAAAATCCTATGATATAGATGTTTTTATTACCGCGTTTTACTACTTTTTCAGGTTGGATGAATAAAATAGTTATTAGAAGGGAAAATAACGAAAATTACACTTTTTCCAGTTATTTTATGAATAATATTTATTAAGTAAAAAACCCCAGTCTTTTAGTTTTAATTATTATGTTTTTACTAGTATTATACATTTCTATTCATCCTAAGTAGATATGAGTTGACCCATGGTAGATACTCCATTTATTGAAATGTGTACTTCTTATACAGATTATTTTCTGTTTACAAACACAATTAAAATTTTAAATTGTTTTATGATTAGTGTTTAATAAATAAATTGTGTTATTTGTATTGATTACAGAATGAACCAGATTGCCATGCAACTCAACTTAAACTGGAAAGCGCTAATGAATCAGTATTTCATTCTATTATAAAACCAGGGAAAACATCCACTTCAGCAGCCAGTGATGTGTGTGAAGAGCTTCGTTTTAAAGAAGAATTGTGTTTAGATGAAAGTTTTATTGATGTTACTGAAAATAAAATCATGGAATTTAGCCACAACTTCACATATGCAACCAATAAAAATGTAGGATTCCAATTAAAAGACGACCGACTAAAGGAGGCATCATTTCTGAATATAAATACTATTCTTTATCAAAAAGATGAGAAAACATATAATTGTAATGGTTATAACAAGTATTTTACTAAAAGAAGTAACCCTAAAATTCATCTCCTGACTCACAGTGACCAAAGACCTCACAAATGTGATGTTTGCGGCAAAAGTTTCAATATGAAGGGCAGTCTTAAGAATCATCTCCTCATTCACAGTGAACAAAGACCTTACAAATGTGATGTTTGTGGTAAAAGTTTCAATATGAAGGGCGGTCTTAGAAATCATCTCCTCACTCACAGTGAACAAAGACCTCACAAATGTGATGTTTGTGACAAAAGTTTCAATATGAAGGTTGATCTTAATAATCATCTCCTTTTCCATAGCGGACAAAGACCTCATAAATGTGATGTTTGTGGCAAAGGTTTTTATACGAAGGGCCGTCTAAATATTCATATCCGTACTCATAGTGAACTTAGGCCTTTTAAATGTGTTGTTTGTGGCAAGTGTTTTAAAATGAAGATATATCTTCAAACTCATATCATTACTCACACTGGACAGAAACCTCACAAATGTGATATTTGTGGAAAGTGTTTTAATAGAAAAGGCAATCTTAGAATTCATCTTGTTACTCATAGTATACAAAGACCTCTCAAATGTGATTTTTGTGGAAAGTTTTATAAGAATAAGGATTATCTTAAAAAACATCTCCCTATTCATAGTGTACATGCAGGTTACAAATGTGATTTTTGTGGCAAAGGTTTCAATACAAAGGACAATCTTAAAAAACATCACCTTATTCATACACTACAAAGACCATATAAATGTGATGTTTGTAGAAAGTGTTTCAAAGCAAAATACCACCTTAAAATTCATATCCATACCCATAATGAACAAAGATCTCACTTATGTGATGTTTGTGGCAAATGTTTCACTGAGAATGGCAAACTTAAACTTCATCTTTCTACACATAGTGTACAAAGACCTCACAAATGTGATTATTGTAACAAGTGTTTCAAAAGAAAGGGTTATCTTAAAGATCATCTACTTACTCATAGTAGCCTAAGACCTTACAACTGTAACAATTGTGGAAAGTGTTTCAAAATGAAGGCCAAGCTTAAATATCATCTCCTTACTCATAGTAACAATTACGACAAAATGTGATGTTTGCGGCAAGTGTTTCAATATAAATAAGAATCTTTAAAGGTATATTACTCATGGTCACTGTTTTCCTGGCTCTCAATCAGCAGGGCTAATCCTTTTTACAAGTCCACCAATAATGCTATAGTCCGGCCAAACAAATTTATTTATAAGTACATAATCATGTAGTGATATCCACTTACAATAGCCTCATCTTGAATGATCATAAATTTAAATATTTTAACACTTTGATGTCCTCTAGATTTCATTTTCTGTTCTATATGTGGTATGTATCTTAAGAACATCCCGGGAGTTACATCTATATAAAAAAAAACAGAGTCGAGTATCTGTATCAATATCTGAATTATTAGCTGATCAATTTTATCTAAGTATAAAGATATTGAACGGCCTGAATTCTTAACACAAAACAAGTTGACCCAGTGTAGTGAAATTCTGTTTTAATTTGAATATTTTGCCTTTTGTTAGTGTGTCCAAATTTTGTTTCCGTGATAACTGTCTAATGAGTGAGCCAATGTTAACAAAATTTGCTAGTAGTATTCTTTGACTGTTCCACTCAGAATATACAAAATAATATTTTTACCTGTTCTCTCTGGAGGGAAAACGTGTTTTCTTTCCATACATGAGGAAAACAAGTGATGAAGCTACCGAGGAGTGGAGGAGGCTACATAATAATGAGTTACATCACCTAAACCGATCACAAGACATTGTTAGAATGATCAAATCTTGTAAATTACAGTGAGCAGGATATGGATGACATTCTGTCTTAGCATTAAAGAGAGACTATGAGAGTATTAATCTGACTAGATAAAGGTATCATCCCTTTTCAAGCTCATGATATTTGCTAGATACTATACATTCGTGCTTGTTTTTCCAGAATAAACATCACATTTCCTTAAACTTTGGAACTTCATATTCATGTTCATGTGATCGTCATAGACGTGTTTTAAGTTGGTATAGTCCAGTCTGAAAAAGTATTAGGAGATTATATTTAGGCCTAGCTCTTAAGTGTTTTCTTAGGGATCTATGAGTAGGTCTGATACAAATAGAAATCGTATATAGCCCTGTGTCTACCTATGACGAAATAGTAATGTATCTTATACTGCTTATCGCATGTGGTGGCGTCAAAAATTAATTCAGATTCAGGTTTCAACTATGATGGTGGATTGGTTTCCTCGTTATCGGAATAAGAAAAATAACCCATATCTTTGTCAATTTCAAGAACTTAAGATTAAAGCTGCTACTCGGGCTATTAAGGGTTAAGAGTGTACACGTTCTTGAACTGTAATCCGTTCGGTTCATTGAGCAGATTGATTATAGCATGCTTCTTCCCACAACTTGAAGGTCCATAAATTATACAGCTAATAGTATTAGGTATAAACTTATATTGTCTTTAAAGTTAAGGTCTTACTCTCGTCATAATCTTTACCACACACGAGTAACGAATTTGTCTGTTTCAAAAGCCGCATGTCAACTAGAGTGACTACATAATATGCTTGTATATATAAACACATTCCATTACGTGTCGTGAAGCGAAGAAAGGGATGTGTTCTGCTGAATAATATCATCAATAAACTAACTTCTGAGGTGCATACACCCGGCTACCAGAACTGTGGACAGGTTTCAAGTTGCCAAAAAGTTTTAAAGTGATCATGGCGTTATCAAGTTAGATCTAGCTTGTTAAAAGCACGATATCGCCTACTCCAAGTTTAAATATCTGTGTGGTCATCATACTGCAGATCAAAATCTTAGTGATAAAGCTTGGAAAAGAGTGCTCTCACCTGATTCAAAGTTGAATGAGAAAGCTGCTGTGTGGGGTGTAGTGAATACGATGAATGCTAAAGTCAAGATAGGATCTGGTCTGAAGAAAGGACATCGACATCAAGAATGTGTTAATAAATGAAGTGAAACTACTCTGTACGGAAATGAAAAATAAGGGTGGGTTTCTACCTATACTCCCTCTTATCGATGCGCTAGGAACAGAAGTGGATTTACACTAAAGGCCCACTGGGCACAGGCCTAGGGGTGGTGGCGGCTTTAAGGGGCAGCTAATTTTGAATAACATTATTTTTGTTATAATATTTTGTTTTTAATAATATTATGTTTAGAAATCATTGATTAACATTATCGAAATCGCCCAAGCTAGAATCAGAATGACAATATTTATTTTTAAATAAATCTACTTTTTGATCGCTTTGTAACTGACGTCAGTCTCCCCTTCTTCATAATGTTAACTCAAGCTACTGTAGGGCACGTACATTCCTGATTATCTTTCGTAGAAATCTTTTCTCGAATACTAACTCTTACCACCACCACCCCCCCCTCGACCCCGACACAAGAAATGCCCTAAAGCCCTTGCAAAAACAATTTTTTTAGGGGGTAGTGGGTCGCATAATATAATTGTGCCTAGGGGCGCAAAAACTTTAAATCCTCCACTGGCTGGGAAGCCGTTGCAGGAGGCGCTGCGTGATTCACGAAAGCTGTCAATAGTGCCAAGGCGAACAGTAAACACTTGAACGAGGATCAGAGTTGTACTCTCATAGTTTTCACCATAGGCAAAGGAATTGTCTGCATATGTACCACCCAAAAACATGATTGATCCCTTAATGAAACGGATCCGCTTAGGTACAATAAAGAGTTGAAATTTCAATTCTTTAATAAGAGTTTTCGCTTGTGATACTTTACCTACTGGACTGCCGCGGATGATAAAGTGTGCCGGTGTCAATCTCGATAATATTACCGATAAGGGTACACATTGGGTGTCGTATAAAACACGCATAGGACGTGTGGAATACTTTGACAGTTTCGGTAATTTAAGACCACCGCTTTAAATAATACGATATCTTGGAGGAATACTGATCATCTACAATCAAATACGGTACCGTGATACTGTGGCAAACATCTCTGTCTAGCCTTCCTTAAATATGCCAGCTGAGGATCGAACTTAGTAATCATCTCCATGATGATTACATTGACAAATCAACACTCGAATCTGAAAGAGAATTATTTTCTGCATAACCTTAATGAAAACCATCAAGAAGAATGGTTTATCAGACTGATCAATCATTCAATGTTCTTCTGGAAACAAGCAGGAAACGTTGCACTTAAGACGAAAATTCTTGAATTACGTGAAATTATCTATCATCGGTGACCCAGACACCTTGAATAGTTAGATAAATTGCAATTTGTCGACTTCACTCGACTTGGTCCGTTCGATACTTTGCTAAGTTTTGTCTCTGTTTCTCTGTTGGGAAAATAGCACATCTCGGCGATTATGTTAGTGTAAAAACTATGTTAAAAATGGCAGTTCAAGTTAATAAAACTAAATATAATCTAAATTACTACAAATGGTCTTTGTACGTTATCTAATAATGCAATACAAGTATGAACTGTACTATGTGTACACGGGGAGCGCTAGTTGTGTTGCTTTGTAACATACGTGGGCACATGTCCATGGCTGAAAGAGATGATACCCGTTGCCAATGTGGAACTGACCAGGAGAGTTGCAAGGACCCCAACACTCGCCGACATGTACCTGCACATCAAACAAAACACTTCAGACCACTCCTACCAACATTTGTCGAGCTCTAGTTGAACCGTGATTCAGTTAAGCCAGAGGTTCCCAAACTTTCTCACTTCACGACACACGTAAGTCAAAATAAATACCTAACAGTTCCATTAATTATGTGGTTAAATCCTAACAATTTAATAGCCTTTTGAAAAAATAATACAAGTAAATTTAAAGGAGAAATAATATTTCAATTTCATATAATACACAGTTTGGGAACCGCTGAGTTACGTTAACGACCAGATCATTGGTTAGCAACCTCACCTGGAAGACATTATGAGCAGGAAGGTGGCGATGATGAAGAACTGCATGTCATTGGACAGGTACCAGCTCCACGACATGCACTGAAACAAGTTCAACACACATGGGTTGGGCACTCTTATAGGACTACCTGATCTAGTTTGGGGCACTATCGCTAGGAGCAACTTGCGATGACGTCACAGAGGAATTCACAAGCGTGGACCAGAAGTACATAGAAAAGGAAGTGTGAAGTATATGTAGAATTCTCCATTACTTTTTTGCTAGCTATTTGTTGTTTATCTTAAAAAAAGGAGTTTAGCTAGATTTTCTACATTTTATAATGTTTATTTACAAAATAATGGATTTAGTTACATTTGATTGAATTTGATATAAGAATTGATTAATTAGCATTCCACAATAGGAAATGCGTTGTGTTACAAGTGTAATGGCCCACTTAGAATCTTTTAGTTTGCGGCACCAACGCTGCGAGCGCTAGAAAAGAGACTTACCGGTATGTTATAAGTAGTAATGAATCATAATAAATACACAAGGCCTATAACAACCGAAAGCATTGAAACTCGCGGGGAAATTTACCAAATGTGTTAATGATGTTCTTTACAGCATTAAATTATATTTAAAAAACATCAGAGTTGTGTCGAATCCACTATTTTGCGAATCCAGATCTTAAATCCGAATATTTATTTTGTTTACAAATCTCGTTTTAGAATCCGAATCTTGAAAAATAATTAACAAAAGAGGAAATATAAATAATAATAATATGATAGAAAATAGAATAGTAGTAGCCAAATATTAATCCTATTTGTTATAGTTTATTAATTATATCATTCAAGTGTTAAATTGCTGGTCTGGAGTCTGTTTGTTAAGTTTGTACTAGAATTATTGTTTTTTAGCATCGTGTCTTACTACCCATTCAGGTTTTACGCTTACGAGTTTAAGGGTTAGGAAGGTTGCATTTATATTAAGTGTACCCGCATTTGTGTGAGGAGTGAGAGTGGGAAACCATTTAGGAAAAAACTGCCCTCAGTACACCCAACTGGGATCGAACCTCAATCTCCCCGTCATCGGCAGTCTAGTCTATTGCGAGAATAGCGCTTTAGACCATGCGACCACCGAAGTGGGTATCCTATAATTGTTATGAATCTGAACCACCAATAAGGTGTGTTAAACTTATAGGTTAAACCAAATAACTTAAAATTTAAAAATACTTTATTATTATTATCATTATTATTATTATTATTTGAGTCTCGAATAAAGAATATCCTTAATTATTGGGGGTTTCATCCCTAAAAAAAAGTTTATTTCCAACCGTGTTTTAGTATTTGTTCAGGTTGTACAGAATGTTCGGAAACTCATAGCCCAAACTGCATATATATATATATATATATATATATACACACTCCTATGCAACCTGTTGTACACGCATGCTTGCACAGCTTTGCTCTCCCGGCGCTGTACGTTGAAACTTTGGACACAATTTAATGGTATTATCATAGTTTTCCGGATGTAAGTGTGTGGTTCAAACAAACTATATGTACAGGTTAGGCCATGAGTTAATGAACAACCGGTCGGAAGTGGATTTACACTAGGCATGGACCTAGGGGCGGCATATTTTGGATAAGATTATTTTTATTATAATATTTTGTTTTTAATAATTACGTTTAGAAATCATTGACTAACATTATTGAAAGAGTTCAAGTCAAAGTCAGAACAACCATATTTATTTTTAAATATCTGTACTTTGCAATCACTTTGTAACTGACGTCAGTCTCCCTTTCTTAATGTTAACTCAAGCTACTGTAGGACATGTACATTCCTGATTAGCTTTCATAGACATCTTTTCTCGAATACTAACTCCCCCTTCCCCCCCACCCCCCGCCCAACACCTCTTTCCCCCAAAACTTTCTAAAGCCCTTGACAAAAAAAAACGAGGGGGTGGGGCGCATAGTTATAATTGTACCTAGGGGGGTCGCAAATCTTTTAAATCCGCCACTGCAACCTGTATAATACGCTAATATAATGTAGATAAAGAAAGTATAATTTATAGTGAATGTACCCATATTTGCAAGAATAAAGAGTGGAAAAGTCATTTAACAAAAAAAAATCCCCGTCACTGCACCCTATCGGTGTTGGAACCTCGCTCTATCTATAAATGAAAGTCCAGTCTATCGACCATTGAATCTTGTTCCTGTTTGTTTGTTTATTGTCACACATAGCACCCAGTGCACGTGTCACGCACCATCTCCTCGCGACTGAACAAGTTGTTGATGTAGAGCAGGTTGCGCCACCAGTACTTGGGACAGACCAGGTCCGCTCTCTCCGTCATGTGGAAGATGGAGGTGCGGCTGTACCAGCTCATGTTGATGGTCGTGATGGCCAGGACCGCCATGTACGCAGGGGTGAGTCTGGGACAACAGCGTACCAACATTTCAAAATAATCTAGCGAAGAACACAAGGTTTCACTATATGTTTTTAATCAAAAGTTTATCGATCAGTCGATTTAAATTAAAGGGACCGCATTGGTATTTTCTTGGAGGGATAGTGAAAAAGTGTAATTTGTGTTGTTGTTTTTTTTTTACTGTCATCAGTACAGTCGGATGGAATTGAACCTTAACCTTTTCGTTGATGAGTGAAGTACAGTGTGGAACCAATCCTAAAGACTATGAAAATAAAGTTAATTTGAATGTGGGGGCCCCTCTAATATTTGAATCCTAAAATCCTTAAGGGGATTTGAAAAAAAAAAAATCTAGACTTAAGATGTT
>CABFVZ010003798.1:0-20589 GCA_902151445.1 Timema monikensis | reverse complement strand
GGTTTCCAGTATTTTCTTATGAGAGCAAAAGGTGGGTCAGAATTCATCTTACACAAGTGTGTTTTTTTATCTATGTTTATGGTAAAACAGAATAAAAATAAAAAAAATTTAAATTGGAAAATTTTACAATGTGTCATTTTCATTCATTGATTAACCCAACTTTAATCACTATTTTTTCCCTATTTTATAGAAACGATTGAAAATATATAGAATTCTTATTGTGTGCAAAGATAATTAATCACAAGACAAATGATATTTCGTTTTAATAATAATAAATACGTTGTTAAATTATTCTAATTTAGCAAATTGTAAAAAAAAATACGTAAGATAGAAGGGGGTGGGAAGTGATGGAAAATCTTACAATCCCTTACGTGGGGAGGAGACAGGGGAAGCTGGGTGGGGGTCAAAAATAATGATAAAAAGACTAACATAAATTAAGAAGAAACCTTAGCTTATCCTTTTTTTTTAACTTAATTTAAAAATGTCAGAGACATCTTTTAACCATCTAAAGTGCATTACAAAGGTTTCATGATTGACTAAAAGATGGCAGCACTGACTTGAGTTATATCTGGACCTCCCCCCTGTAGTGTGCACATGCAAACAGTGTAAACACTGAACAATAATGTAATGTAAGTGTTAGGGAAGCAGGTAGATTTAGGTTAAGATGGTGTTTTCAACCCGGGTGTGACGTGTTATGTTCGTTTAGGTCACTGCATTAGGAAATATATTTTAAGTGATTATAAAGATCATAGGAAGGTACCAAATTTAAATAGAAATGTAAGTGGATAGACGATATGACATAATATAATATTGCACGTCTGGACTAAATCACTCATAGCCCATCAGTGAAAAGATTATCCAGTACTAATGTACCGTTGTCTAGGGATGTACTTATAGTACATCCTTTCCATAGAGACTCTTTACATGTTCCGATGAGATGAGGTGATAGTGAGTATGGGGGTGATAGTGAGTATGAGGGTGATAGTGAGTATGAGGTGTGATAGTGAGTATGAGGGTGATAGTGAGTATGAGGGTGGTAGTGAGTATGAGGGTGGTAGTGAGTATGAGGATGATAGTGAGTATGAGGGTGATAGTGAGTATGAGGGTGGTAGTGAGTATGATGGTGATAGTGAGTATGAGGGTAAAAAGTCTCCAGGAAAGGATGTACTATCAGTACATTCGGACGTCCTCTGGGTAACGGTACATTAGTACTGGCCAATCTTTCACTACTGGACAATGAATGATGTAGTCTACATGTGCATTATTATTATTATTATTATTACCACAATGTGTATCCAATAGGAAATACAATGGGTTGATAGTCAGCGGTTTTGATTTTTTGTCGCAATGCATTATGGGTCAACATACACCGTGCGAATTGCTGCGACACCCAATAATATTCTGTCTTCTATTTTCGGCGAACTTGTGAATCAAGCCTGTGAAGAACTTTGGCCCGACTAGGCGCTCTTAGAACTCCAGTGGGGGCCCCCCATTGAGGGTGAAAACCTACCTGTGAAGTCGCTCATGTAGAAGACGGTGTGCACCATTACTATCCAGCACATACCCAGGAACCGCAGGCCATGGATGGCCCGCACGGAGTCTTGGCCTAGTTTAGTGTTTAGGATGAGGAGAGTGTTGCTGTAGATGGAGAAACACAGCAGGAACCTGCCCCACGCGCCTGCGCAAATAACACCTCATCTTACCTTCACTGATTACACTATGGCCCTATTTTATAAGTTAAACCATAGTGGAACAATGCAAGTGTTTGTTTTTGTTTTAGAAATTACAAGGAATTTATGATCAGAAATTAATTTTAAACTTTATTATTATTGTTGTTATTATTATCACCGCGTCTTACTACCCATTCGCTTTATACGCACTTACGCTAATATGTAATGGGAGGTTGATTTTGAGATGAAATGGAGGACCTACAGTTTAACGTGGGATCCGAACCACAGGGGAGGCCTGGCATTCTCCACATTCACAAGTTGTGATTAATACACGCCTTGTCAGAGGTGAAGGAAGGGTTTGGTAATCGGATAAACCTGTGCTGGGACCGAGGCTTGAACCCCGGCCGCCAGCATAGAAGTCTGACACATTACCCCTAGACCACCAGGTCAATTTAAATTTATGCTTATACTCCTATTAATGAGTATGAAGAAATAGAAATTAGAGCTATTCTTATAAAAGTAATTTAAAGTATTTCTTCTGTATGATTTATTTAGATTAAAACACTGTATATTTAATTCCGTATGATTACTAGGCGTATGAACCTATTAGTACACGTGTGGTCATACAGTTGTTTTATATCTTTATATCTTGTTGTGGCTAACAATTGTTAGCTGTCAGTGCAACACTTGGTAAGTGTCAGCTATCTTATACAGTGAGGATTTTATATCCATACGACCCAATTAGGTGGCCGCATGGTATAAGGCGCTACTCTCGCCCTAGTGTAAACTGCCCAAGACAGGAAGGTCAAGGTTCGATCCCGGTCGGGTGTACTGAGGTTGGTTTTTTACTCTCCCTCCACGCGAATGTGGGTAAATTTCCTCTAGATTAAATGTTCCTTATCTTTAACATATTATATTAATATATTCAGAAAATTATATTTAATTTAGAATAGATAATTGGTTTGAGTTGTTTATGTGTGGTTTAGTTTGACATATACCTAATAATTTATAGGACAAGATGTCAACCACCAGACTCCAGATCGATACATTTACCACTTAATTTGAACAAAATCATAACTTAGGAAGAAGAAACTGCCGTTGGATATTTATCACATCTCCTATGATTCTAATTCGAGAAAAAGTGGATTTGGCCTATCCTATGGTGTTTTTATTTTTTGTTAACTTTTTTTCTAACGAAAATACTCACTTTGTTTGAAAGAATTATCTTCTTTCTTCTGGCTGGTTGTTTGTCCCGAATGGAGGTCAATCTTCTTCAGATGGCCTGCAACTAGAAATAAGTTAATGGATCATTTGTTTAATTAACTAAGTACAAAAACCCGATGATTCAAGATAAACTTTATGACTGTCGCAGACAAATAAAACAATAACTTGGATAGATCTTTTAGTTTCAAAGATGTTTGTCTCATGTTTTAATTTTGTCACCACTGTTTCAATAAGTTACTAGGCGATTTTTCGTGGTTGACCTGGTATCGATGTTAACGGAATGTTTATGACTGAGACGATACCAGAGCTCGGTTTGGTAACGTTTTTCTTGACCAAACTAAACAGTATGGTTACGACCAATGAGCCGAGAATTTGTGCGTCAAATTCAAAACAGCATCACTTCTTATGTTTGATTTAAACAATTATAACTTCATAGTCAATGGATTTTAAGTTTTTGTAAATTAAAATGGACAGCAATTACTAGTTAGAAATACATGACAGTAAGTAGGTACTTAAGAATTGTTTAGTTATGGATTAAAGAGAGAACTATTTGATCTAGGCCTATTTAATATTACACAGGTACCTCATGTTTTCTTAAGGTTATTTTTGGGAAGATATGTTTAGCTCGATATGTTGTGTAAATAGTCAAAATAAGCACCATTCTAACTAAGAATAAAATTAAATAACTCATTTTCAATTGATTTGCAATACATATAGTAGGATTACATAGATTCTCCTACCAGCTGTTAGCTATACTCCATCCCAACCACCATCTTTGTTTAAGAAAAACATCTCAAAACAGTTTCCGCACTCCGCCTTGGTCAGAACCACTTGGTCGAACACACTCGATACCAAGACGTGACCAAGTCAACCGCGTAAACTCGCCTCTGGTTTAATCCCTAACCCGAGGTGAGGTTACTTCGTGAGTTGAATTTAATTGCCAGGATTCGATTTGAAAATAGGAACTGATTAGAATACACGCATTTAGTCCTTGTATTCGAAACTCCTCATATATTAAACTAGAAGAAGAAGTACCCATGGTAGCTACGCAATACATTTAATGGTCACCCCTCCCCCCCTCCCTTTTACCCTTGGGAAACGCAATTTTTTGTTTCAAACAGACAGAAAAAAAAACCTCTTTGTTTTATTAATATAGCTGCTATACCTATAACAAGCTTATCTTAAAGAGTTGGCTCTGTGTTAGTCAGGGGCGCGGGGAACGTTTCTGACCAGACAAGAGGAAGGAGAGAAAAAAATGTACACAAACATAACACCCCATTACCACTGGACTACTATTTGATAGCTTGTGTGTGTGTGTAATCATATATATATATATATATATATATATATATANCACACACACACACACAAGAAAGTAGAAAAAGGTTGAAGAAAAGTAAAAACATAGCAAAGAAAATTTCTCACTTCCAGCCTTAGATAAATGATATTTAATATCCAATAAAATTCAAATTTCATGAACATAATAACTGTACATTCATCACTATTTCAACCTGTGCTTCTTTTTAATTGATTATTCCAATACAAAGTCATAGTTTGATTGATCAAAACATTGGAAATTGTTTGAGCTATTATGTTTGCTTACCTAAATAGACTACCCTTATTTACATTTCTCATACATAACTATAAAACAATATTATATATATTAAGATCGTGCATCGTATGTCCATCAACTCTGTGATTCAGTCGGTTAGAAATAGTAAGTATACACGAACACTATTGCACGTGGATCATTTCTGATTAAACATTAGTGGAGATAAAGAGTTGATAGAAGTCCCTAATACAGAACATTGTTGAATTATTAAATGATTTGGATAAAAACTGCATTGTAAAGGCCTTTACTGCACACATTTCTTGTCTTTTATTTTCCCTTAATTTCTTTGCACCCAACATTTTATTAATTATAGTTCATATTTTCTTTCTTGTGGGGGTTTGTGAGACCCCTTAAATCTGGCAGGGTATCATAGACTCGTTAGACTCATGTGTTTGGATATTAAGAAATGTTAAGCCATGCAAATAAAGGAAGTATTTAATCAAGCTTTTTCAATGTTGCTGGGCACCAAAAATCGTAAGTAAATCATTATACAATTATTTTTCTTTAGCCTCTCTACCTCCTGACCTGCGCCCCCTCCCCCAGAAAAAGATCAAGGGGGGATGTACTCATAACCCCCCTACCCCTATTCATCCCTCTCTCCACTAGTTATTATTATTATTATTATTATTATTATTATTATTATTATTATTATTATTATTATTATTAGCACCGCATCTTACTACCAATTTGTGTTATACGCACTTACGCTAATGTGTAATGTTATGGTGATTGTGAGATGAAATGGAGGACCTACAGTTTAACGTGGGATCCGAACCACGGTGGAGGCCTGGCATTCCCCACATTCACAAGATGTCTTGTCAGAGGTGAAGGAAGGGTTTGGTAATCGGATAAATCTGTGCCGGGACCGAGGATTGAACTTGATGGTTTGGGGGTATTTTCCCCCCCACATGTGGTACCTTCATATGTTCATGCATGCGACATTGATACTCTCAGTTCGACGAGTCTTCAAGGTTGTTCCAAGATTCCAGAAAATATTACGAGATTAAGTAAATGCCAGTTTTGAATATGAATTTGTTTTAGGACTCTAAACTCTAAAAAGAATTAATTGGTAGCTCGGCCCCAACATAATTATAGGAAAAATTCAACAACCAGACCCCAAACCACTTATCTAAACACTTAACTGACTGTGTGGACGTTGTTATAATGAATGCATTGTAATGAAATAAATTACATTTATTTGCTATTTTTCATTTTAAATTAAACAAAAGAAAAATAGAGGATGTCAAAGAAAATGGTGGAGATGAAGTATATTTTTAAAAAAAGACTACAAGGGAGACCAAAGAAGAGATGAGAGGAGCAGAAATCAAAATGTGTGCAAGTGAGGGGAGAAGAATAGTGGGAGGATAGAGAAAGATAGAGGCATTTTACTAAACTGACCCGGCTACAACCTGGAAACAGTGATGATGATTATGATTATAATGATGTTTAAGACTTGATACCACTGACTAATGATATTTTGAATCAAATAGCCAAAGCTATTGTGAGGAGTTCTCCATCTAACTATCATATTCTGAAAATTTAAAAATTACACCTGGACACGGGAATCGAACCCGGGCAAGTGGCTACAATAAGCCTACTACTGAGTCGAAGATGGCTGCGTTATCTGATAGCTCGTGATCTTAATAAAATCACACGTTTGTAACCGACGATTTCCGCACGTCCATCATAGAATCTGCCTTAAAATATGAGTGAAGAATGACCCTGGTCACGGGACGAATCCTAAATAGATTAGTGGTTAGAATATTGGCGTGCTAAGCCAAAGGTCCCGGGTTCGATTCCCGTGTCAAGGTGTCAGTTTTCAGAATATGATATAATGACATATTGTTTGTCATGTCTATTATGTTATAAACAACTATATCTTGCCCTTTTTTTGTTATTTTGTTGCTCTCCTAGCTACACAAGTCAATATAATTCATTTTATCAATTGATTATTATTATTATTATTTAAAGTCAAGGTCCTCATAATTGTATCAAAGATAGCTTTCTTCCAGATCTTTATGGATCTCTCGCATTCGACCATCCTACCTCGTGTGTTGTGAGAGTCACACCTACCATTGATGCTGTTCTTCATTATCTGAATGTCAACACAACCATTCTTGTTACTCATGGCCACCGTGATCTTGTTCATCTCGTGCTCCTCAAGACGAGCCTGCCATATCAACGTGTCGTACAGTGTTCCCACTACCATCAGAAGAATGGCCACAAGCAAAACACTCCTAGAACAAGGTCCACACAAGTTTAAAATGAGGATATGTTTGGGGGGTTTTCTAAACAGATATAATCTGTGTCGGGGGTCGCACTGTCTCAGGCGGTACGTCGTACTACATCCTCTGCCAGTCATCATGAGAGGGTTGCACCGTCGCATCAAAGGAAGACCCGGTCAGAGGTCTCGACATGTCCGCAAGAAACTATTACCACGAATTTGTTTTATTGTAAACTCTTCACTAAATTATTACTAGGTTTACTATTGAATAATTTATCTAATTGTTTTTTTCTATTTTTATCATTATTTTGTCGATAAATTTGTTTCATTGTAATCTCTTGTATGCTAAGACATGTTTAATAATTGGTCAGTCATGTGTTGTTTTAATTCTATCGGTTCTAGCCTGCTAGAGGTATAAACTGCTGGCTAACACTTTAATAAAGGAAGATAAACATTACTTTATTATTATTATTATTATTATTATTATTATTATTATTATTATTAATACTTTTATTATTATTTGATGTACAAAGGCACATTTAAACTATGGCTACCCACTGGCCTTCTCTTGTTTATTGTCTTCAGATAAATATTACATTGTTTATACCCCAGATTATTAACAATATCATTGATTTAAGAATTTGCCTGGAATGAGGATGTAAAACCTCGGTGAATCCCCTCCCCATTATTGTCAAGAACATTCAATGGTGGATCCAGAACATTTTTGGGGAACTAAATAATGTAATCTTTGTATGCATGTATTTGTATTTAAACTTTTAGGAATATTTTATATATATTTAATTACTTGATGGTAGGATTGACAACCGAGTGTTTTTACTTTAGTAAGATTTGATTAAACAATCTATCTGTATAATACACTCATATTTGTTTGAAATGTGAGATATAGGATGTATTTGTTCGTGTAACAGTCAAATTAGACGTGTTAATGCCACAGGTATATCAGGTATAAGACACGGGAACTATAAAGAACACATTCTTGTCGGTCAGTTGAAAACGCAAGCTGACACATTCCATCACAAACCCTGACTCGAGCCGGCCTTACTGAGCAAATCTGCAGGCGTGGACTCGTCACTAATGAAGGTTCAACTAATTGCGTCGGATGATCCAAGGAACAGGTTGAGGATGGTGATCTTTGAAGAGGTGCGTCAGAATAATGATAAGAAGAAGAAGGGGAGCCAGGGGAAAATAGTTATAATAATAAGGGGAGCCAGGGGAAAATATAATTAGGTACAAGAAAAGGAACAAGCTTCGAGGGAACTGTTTAATAGACTGTAAATGTAACAGGACCAAACCTGCTTCGGTGGCCGCATGGTCTAAGGCGCTACTCTCACAATAGACTGGACTGCCGAAGACGGGTGGTTTGATTCCGGTCAGGTGCACTGAGGTTTTTCCTAAATTGTTTTCCACTCTCCCTTCACATAAATATGGGTGTACCTCCTCTAAATTTAACTTTCCTAATGCCTAACACAATAGTGTGTATTTAGTACACACCCGAACGGGTAGTAAGACGCGGTGCTGTAAAGGAACACAGAGATAGAGAGAGTTGCACTCACAAGACAATGATAACGCTGGGCTGTGTCATCAAGAAGTTGTCTTTCTTCAAGGAACGGACCTGCTCCAAGCGTAGCTCCATGTCGTACATGGTTAGGAACTTGAAGGGTCTGGCTGAGGTGAACAGACTCTCTAGCAGTCTGCTCACTTCCGGTACCGGGCACGAGTCTGGCAGACACAGACCCACCAAGATGAGGTCCTGGCGACAGTCAAACAGTCTGCGAATAGCTACGTGCGTTTATAATGTAGGCCATATTCGATCATCCGAATGGATCCTAAGATTGAATATACCTTCGGGGACTGGCGCTAAAATAATAACATGAGGACTGGCGCCGTTGAATTTTTGCAACATTCTTGCATAGACTTTAAATAATAATTTTAAAACATATACTTATAATACATATTATTATTATTATTATTATTATTATTATTATTATTATTATTAAATACATACTTGAATAATATTGTATTTTGTAAATTTTATTTTTAAAAAAATTACCATAATGTTAAACTGTTACTATTATTAGATGAAAAAAGATATATACAATTATTGTGACGCATTATTTTACTGTATTACAAACTTACTGATTACTTCTAAATTATTACTGTATTATTTTTACAAAATTTCATTCACTCGTATTTTCTTGAGGAACCGTTTTGATACAGTTTTATTTACGTTTTTGTTGAAAAAATACTTTTGTTCCTGGAGTTTCTTTCTTAAATTCGTATTTTTTTGAATGTTTAATAGCGACATTGCGTGAATAACAACTACAGCAAACTAAAGCAACATGATATAACTTGCACGAACTATGCGATGTAGACATACGACGGCAAAGATCCAGACGTACGACATCATGACTGGCGCCGTTGCGTATTCACAACACTCCTGCATGGTGCCAGTTAAAGCTCTTGTATCTTAGAAAAGAAAATTTATTTTTAATGTTTGATGGCATCATACTTTGCAGTAGGAACTAATTGAACAATACTTTGAGGGGGTACGACCTAATTACCTTTAATTTTAAAAAATATCACAAAAAACATTACCTCTGATGCGAAAATGCAACAGTGCCAGTCACAGAAGGTTAAGGAGAAAACGTTATTACAGGGTAGGGCCGAAACCATTAGGTAATTAGTAACTTGGATACTAGCACTTTAACTGAAAAGTAAATATTCACTAGCTAAATAAAAGCAAATTACTCTTTTTGTCACACAAGTGAGCTCTACCGGACGTCAGGCAAACCTCAGAAAGTTATCCATCACTTTCCTCGGCATAGATCGTCTAATCGTTTTTGACCCACCCTGTATATTGTACTTGTATAATAATGATACTCCTAATAACAAAAATAATGATGATATAGATGGTCGACTCGAATCCTAAGTGTTAAGGTCCATATGTGATGAAGATCTAAACCTTTATAATTCCGAATTTAGACCTTAACACTCGTAGCCACCTATTTCATCAAAAAGGACGTTATCATAGTTGTTTATAAATCATACCTATTTCCCTCTTTAAGAGTTGCGTCTATGTTTTAAAAAAACGTTAAAAAGTGCTTATTTTAATTGACACTTAATATAGATTTATTCATATATAATACTGCAAGACGCTTACAACCATATATATTTTGACAATAATACTATTTTATTGTTTTTATTAAATTTTAAATATCTATTTTAAGAAATTCATCTCCTTTTTCTAATTTATTTGTTGGTATTTCCCACTATGAGTTAGAATAAAATAATTGTAGGTTCTGGTTACTTTTTATTTATGTTGGTTGTTACTAGATTCAACTTTTTTTTTTTTATGATCGTACTCAACTAGAACTCGTCCTTCGTATTTGGAGAAGGAGACTGACAGGAAAGGAATACATGAAAACGTGTTTTTTTTAATACATTATTTTCCAATTTCCTATATTTTTTGCACAGTCCTTAGAACATATAGGGGTCGAAGGGGAGGGGTTAATGTACCTCGTTGGGCAGTTTGACGTGGTCCTGAAGAGAAGAGTTGTGTCTGAAGTTGGCCACATAGAACTCTAGTTGGAAGGGCGTCGACGCGTGGGCACTAGTGTTGCCCCGCGCCGCGGGCCAAGGGCGTCCGATGGAGCGACATTGGGAGGCCGATCCAAGCCAATAGTTGTTACCCCGCGTGAAGCCCGAACCGGGGACTCCACTAGCGTCCAGCACTGCAACACAGGGCGCAGTTGGCGGTGTTGTCTCGAACTAAAGTTAGTCCAAGGACACATCAGATCATCAGCCTTTAGGTGGGACGGGAGTAGACGCGAGAAAAAGACAGTTTTTTTGTTTGTTTGCTAAAATAAATCAAATACTGCTCCAGCACAAACATAGAATTTAATTTTCTTCGCCTGGTCACCTCAACATTTGTTGTATATCTGTCGAGACTGTTCTGGAATTTAATTACAGCTTTTTCTCCACATTTTAAAAGTTTCTCACCTAATGTCGCTATGCTCATGGCAAGTATGCAGGAACTGTTGATATCACCAGGTGAAGAAAATTAAAATCTGTTCCTACTATTTATTTTAGAAGAAAACACTGGTCTTTTCTCGCGTCCCATCTCAGGTACGGAAGTTTCTGTGCTCTCCTCGAGCCAGGTTGAGTCTATCAACACTGGGGTTCGCTAGTGTCAATGTTCTGTGATAAAAATAATAATACTGCCGACTGCACACTTGTTAAACGACTAGCTTTCAACATGTTCGTCATAAAGGGACCATTGTAATCATAATGAGCAGTCTGAGTAAGCTCTTTTGTGAGGGTGGATTATGTGCAAAAGAGGTTGGGTCGCTACCTGAACCTAACTTTGTGTAAGCTGGCCTGCTCAAGATGGACATTTGTGTCCTCTATCTAGTGAAACCATGTTTAAAATGTCCCTTGATGGCAACTAGCGATCCCAGTGCTGAAGGACGCAAGCTCTCTCACGGAGTGAGGTCATCTTGACCCAGAGGCTGCAGGTCTGCTGTAGTGTCCAAGGTCCAGGTTCACAAACCCGGGGGGTGTTGCGGACCACAGACTACAAACATGGTGGATCAAATATATTATATTATATACTGTACTTTTGTATTTGAAACGTGTCTTACTGCCCGTCCGGACTATGAACATTTTAATCATGCTCGTGGGTAAGGGATGAGGAAGATATAATTTAGAATAAATGTAACAACATTTGAGTGAAGGGAATGTGGGAAACCATCTACCTTTGTACATCCGGCTGGAATTTGAACCCTGATCTCCCCAACACTGGCAGAATAGACCAGAAGAGCCTGACGTATAATCCTCGTTTCCACCGATGTATGTCTATACGAGCTACTTGATGCTAAGTATGGAAAATAATTAATATATATTTAAAATATTTAAAAACTAATATTCTCCCAGATGTTAATGTGGGTTAGAGAAATAGTCTAAGCGGTAATTTTTAAATTATACAAATAAAAATACCCAAAATCAAGTAAGTGATAAGAAATAACACCTTTTGAAATTTATCCCATGGGTTTTATATTATTCAAAATTCTGTGCACATTAAAATTAAAATATTATTGTTTGTGTTTATGACTGCAGGCCGGACAGTGATATACAAGTGGGCCGTGAATTTGCAAACCCCGGACCACGGCGTCACTCTCGCTATAGTAATAGTAATAATAATATTGTATTTATCTGGGCGAGGTTAAGGCCAGCGATTTTTCTTACATTTAACCCATTCAATAATAAAGAACGTATAGTATATTTAACACTTATGTGCTAAAAATTAATTAATAATATCTGTACAAAAATATTGACCATATACATGGTTGTACATTTATGAACATAGTAAAATAAAATAAATGAGGAAAGTAGAACTAAATAAAGGAGATAGAAAAGAGAGAAAAAATAACACAATGGCACACATTAATTCCACACACATTCACATGTCATTAAACTACGCATAACATGTCTAAACATGATAGAGATAGCAAATAATTTTAAAATAAAACAATGATGATAAAATTTAGTAACTAGATGGATTAAATACACTTACATATATAATAATAATAATAATAATAATAGTTTTACTTCACGCACAATAGACCAGAATGCCGATGACGGGGGAGCGGGTGTTTGAATCCCAGTTGGGTGGTTTTTCTCTAAATGGTTTTCCACTCTTCCTCCACGCAAATACTGGTGATTTTCCTCTAAATTCAACCTTACTCATCCCCTTATACATTAGAATAGCTAGTAAATATCCATAGGCCTATAACACGAACGGGTAGTAAGACGAGATGCTAGAGAGATAAAAAAAATTGTAATCATACGTTGACATGTTTCAGAGAATATGTAAAAAAAACACTCCATGACGTCAGTCCGAAATCAAGCTACACCGACCGAGCGGTTGTTTCTGTTGGCGTAAGATAGTGCCAACTTCTCTGGATATGGGGTGTCATGTGGTCAGCACAACGAACCCTACGGATGTTAATCTCAGTTTTCTAGACCACAGCCTTTACTTTTTCCATTGAAGAAGCTCCAAGGTTGAGGTGATCCTATTCCAGACTCTTCAGGGAAACTTTAAGCACCGGGTTTCGACCCCGGGACTTGTGAGTGTGTAGCCAGGAGCTCTGACCGCTAGACTGTCTAATCAACATGTTGATCAGTAGGCCCATTTAGAGGTTATGCGCTATGTTGTCAACACATCTTAGTAAACAGTTGAGCAACTCGTGTTTACTGATAAACAGATTATAATTATGTCAAGATCTACTCGTGAAGAGCGTCTCAATGTCATGTTTGTAGGGAGTGACCAAAATAGCACCCGCGTTTGTTGATCACGTGGTCTAAGACGTCAATATAAGAGCCCGGCTTAAATCACTTGAAGGTTTTTGGGGTAGAGGGGGGTTTCGTGTTCTCTTAAGGGCGTCACAATCCATTTTACCTAAGGTTTTTTAATCAATGTGCATGGTGAGACGAAATCTTAAAGAAAAAAAAAAATATTTTTTTTGCAGAAAATTAATTTATTAAATATACAATTTCAATTATATTATTTATTTACTTGACTTAATGTATTCTAAATTGTCATATCACTCGATTTATTTCCAATCCTTATGTTTAAAAATAATAAAAACGTTTAAAGAAAATTAAACTCTATGTTTGTACTGGAGCAGTATTTTTTTTATTTTGGCCAAAACAAAATAACGTTTTGCCATAAAAATGGCAAAAACACTCACCTTTTCTCGCGTCCCCTTCCACTCCATATCAAGGATGGCCCCCTAGGGATATACCGGTGATGGGGAGGTCTAGGTTCGAAACCCGGCCTGGCTGGTTTCCCCATCACCTGTGCAGGGTGAGTCTATTCTGTTATCCTCCTAAAATCATCACTACTTTAAATTAAGTCGTTAGTAAACCGTTTGTACTCGTTTGGTGGTCACGTGGTCTAAATAAAGCGCCAATCTCGCGTTAGACTGGTTTGCCATTGATATAGTACGTTGGGGTTCGAATGCCGGATTGGTATCCTGAGGATTATTTTTCCTAAATTAACTTAGCCCCATGAATGTGGGTGCATTTGCTATACATGCTTCCTAAGCTCTTAATGTAAATATGTGAACATCCCGGCGGACGGGTGGTAAGGCGTGGTGTTGTCAGAGTGATTTAGAAAATTCAAACATATTTTTTGCGTTCAACATTAATAGAAATTTAATATAATATTAGTGTTGATAGAATACATCTAAAGTTACATGGTTGACCTGGCTTATGAATATATGAATATTGTTTTAGTAATATTTACTTTCTATCGGCCTCTCATAGGTATAAGTATTATGATAGAAAAAAAATTAAATTCGAGATTTTAATAAATGTCAAAGTTTCGTGGCTCCCTGAAACCGAAATATTGGTTTTCTCGATGTCTGTCTGTCTGTTTGTCTATCTGTCTGTCTGTCTGTCTGTCTGTACTTCAGCCTGGAGTCGAAACAATTTTACCGACCAGGGTAAAACTTGGGCTCTAGGATTTGGAACTAGATGTCTAAACATAAGATTAAGAATAGTTTTACCAAAGGCCAAAAAAAAGAGAAAATCGATATATTTTTTTTAGGAATCCAATTTGACGATTTCGATTATATTTTATATCTAGGCACTGTTTAAAATCATAAACCAATTGTAAAAACTCTATTCTCCCATAAAAATTACTTTGAAGGTACTTTACTTCAGCAGAACTGTTTAATTTTGATAAATATCCGTACCTATTGCAGCTACGAAATAACTTATCATTGTAAAGTTGTACTGTTAAAAATAAAAATAAAAATAAATGTATTTGAAATATATTTTTATAAAACAGTTTCTCAGCTATGAGCAAATACATCCGAAACCCTAGCTCAGTCGGTAGTGGGTCTGTTCTATTGAGATAAGGTCCCAGTTTCGATTCCCTGCGTGGCCTAAAAATCTATCATTGGTGAAATGTGAGTTTATCCTTTCACAGTGATGAATTAACGGTCGGGAGACTGGGTGTTGTGCTTGTCTTAGTCTTAAGTTAGATTACAAGACAAATGAGGCTATGTTCGCATCTATATCGGTTATATTAATAGTATATAGTATTAAAATTATATTTTTAAACTACCATTGATATCTAAAAAAGTTGGTCTAGGGGTAAGGTGACGGACTTCTATGTTGGGGGTCCGGGGTTCAATCCTTGGTCCCGGCAAAGATTTATCTGATTACCAAACCCTTCCTTCACCTCTGACAAGACATCTTGTGAATGTGTGGAATCCCAGGCCTCCACCGTGGTTCGGATTCCACGTTAAACTGTAGGTCCTCCATTTCATCTACCAATCACCCTACCATTATACATTAGCGTAAGTGCGTACAACCCGAACGGGTAGTAAGACGCGGTGCTAATAATAATAATAATAATAATAATAATAATAATAATAATAATAATAATAATAATAATAATAATAATAATAATAATATCGAAAATATAAGGTTGCAGCAACAAACACAAAAGCTACCAAGCTCGCGGGCGCCCGTCGCTTTGTGTATCTGCAGCCATGTGCTATGACACGCGAGAAAGGTTGCATAATGTTTAGGTGCTCAACATAACAATGCCAAGGAAGTATTTTGTTTTGACTCTGTAAGGTAAATATCCTTAAGGTTGTTAATGCGAACTTTGAATTGCTTCTAACATGTTATTTTTTTGTTGGGAAAACATGTATATGTTCTATATCATCAAACTTAAAAAATAATAACAAAAAATTATGGGGAACCTGAGGCTTAGTTAACGTTTTCACTGTCATAAAAACTACAATATAGTCACCGGCTTCGGTGTCAGCATAATTTAAGGCATCGCCCTCAAACGATATTAGATTGCCACTGACGGGGATATTAGGGGTTCGAATCCCTGTTGGGTGTACTGAGGATGGCTTTTACTAAACAGTTTTCCCTTCTCCCTTCACGCAAATGAGAGTACACTTTCTCTAGATGCAATATTTCTCATCCCTAATACATTAATGTAAATATTACATAAGTGTATAACCCTAACGGATAGTAAAAACGTGGTGATATTGAACAACATAATCTACTAACGTTCTACTAATAAATTACTAAAACATCGATAAATATGGCAGTATTTTGATAGAGTGTAGTGATGCCCTGTTTTAACCCAACTGTTTTGCATTTCATCCATCTGTTTGTTTCACGATTACTATCGAATACGCGGACCAATCAAATTGTGCAGAGAACCTAAGCCAAAATACATATGTCAATATTTATTTTTAAATTTTGGCATATATTGCGAGACTGGCGTCTTAATCCGCGTGAACAATGGCTATTCTCTAATAACATAATGTACTAATGAATATAGAACTATTTGTTATCTATCTTGACTTTATCACCAAGGATAAATATTCACTTGAAATCCAAGGAGAAATTACAACTTACTCAGCAGCCCACAGTCTCCTATATCCACCACAACTTAAATTTAACCTCCAAAAGATTACTGATATCCACAACTTATTTTTAACCACACAAAGATGTCCAATATCCACCACAACTTACGTTCAACCACCCAAATATGTACAATATCCACCACAACTTACGTTCAACCACCCAAAGATGTCCAATATTCACCACAACTTACGTTCAACCACTCAAAGATGTCCAATATCCACCACAGATTACGTTCAACCACTCAAAGATGTCCAATATCCACCACAGATTACGTTCAACCACCTAAAGATGTCCAATATCCACCACAACTTACGTTCAACCACCCAAAGATGTCCAATATTCACCACAGCTTACGTTCAACCACCCAAATATGTCCAATATCCACCACAGCTTACGTTCAACCACCCAAAGATGTCCAATATTCACCACAGCTTACGTTCAACCACCCAAAGATGTCCAATATCCACCACAACTTACGTTCAACCACCCAAAGTATCTAATATCCACCACAACTCACCTTTGACCGCCCAAATCTCCCCAACATCCACCGCATCTCTCAGCACCGACAGTTTCTGAAAGCACCCACTACTTGTGTTCAGTCCAGCCGCGATTTCGGCCGCCCGGTACAATATACTCTCCTCGTGTAAAGCAGCGCGCGTGCCTGATACATGGCCGGTGACCAACACGACACAAGACAGTAGCACCGCCGGACAAAGCATGTTCCTCATTGGAGAGTCTTGTTGTCGTCTGACTGCGGTCAGTTGACTGATCGCGCGTCAACTGTTTGCTGGAGGTGTGAACGGGGTGAGGGGAGGGAATTAGCGGAAGAGAGGAAGGGTGAATGATGGAATATCCACTTCCTTAGAAGTTGGAGGGAGATGGATGTTGAACTAACTACATGGACTATATCTGGGATGGATGTTGAACAAACTTCATGGACTATATTTGGGATGGATGTTGAACTAACTACATGGACTATATCTGGGATGGATGTTGAACTAACTTCATGGACTATATCTGGGATGGATGTTGAACTAACTTCATGTGACTATATTTGGGATGGATGTTGAACTAACTACATGGACTATATCTGGGATGGATGTTGAACTAACTTCATGGACTATATCTGGGATGAATGTTGAACTAACTACATGGACTATATCTGGGATGGATGTTGAACTAACTACATGGACTATATTTGGGATGGATGTTGAACTAACTTCATGGACTATATCTGGGATGGATGTTGAACTAACTACATGGACTATATCTGGGATGGATGTTGAACTAACTACATGAACTATATCTGGGATGAATGTTGAACTAACTACATGGACTATATCTGGGATGGATGTTGAACTAACTACATGGACTATATCTGGGATGGATGTTGAACTAACTACATGGACTATATCTGGGATGGATGTTGAACTAACTATATATAATATATATGAGATGAATATTTAATTAACCTAATAGAATGAGATTAAGATGATTAATTAACTAAAAGTTATTCATTACTTCCCAATATTTACCGAAGACATTTCCGTTCATCGTACCCGAGTCTTTAAATTTTAATTTCTAATTCAAGTGTAGTCAATTTCTAATTTAAAGACCACCCGCCTCGTGGGTCACATGGTATGATACGTCACTTTCATATGAGACTGGATTGCCCATGAGATCAGGGGTTACAATCCCGGTTGGGTGATCTGACAATGGTTTTCCACTCTCCCACCACGCAAATGTATGTACTTTTCCTCAAAATTGAAACTTACCCATCCTTAAAATATTAATGTAATTACTAGGGGTATACAAGAATTCGATTGTTCGATGTTTACCGAACTCGAAAATTTTGAATACTAACTCATAATTCTAATATTTTTTCTTCTGAAAATTCAGATTTTAATAAATATTATTCAATTTTAAGATTTTATTTCATATCAAATGGAAACCCAAAATCTTTACCTTCTGTTTGATTTAAAGATAAATAAATTTAAAAATATGAATTTTTGTTATTTTTTTTTTTCGTTCACAAAAAATCTAATTTAAAAAAAATATCACAGAGCCACGTCTTACTACCCCTTAGGTATATACCCGCCAATGTCATACAAAAAAATGTGTTTGTGCTTATATTTTATGCATGGACCTGCAACAAAGATTCAATTTGAAATATTGCTCTATATTACTGGAACTCTCTCCATGGTTTCATTCTAACTAGACTCTAAGTGTAAAATCCGCATTCCCACACATCTTCAGAACACAATCGTCCCGAACTGACACTCACGCGGGCTACGATGTATTAAAACTTGGTTCACATCCTTTATTTCTCGAATCCAAATTCAATTCCTCAAATCTTTAAAATTACATTAATTTAGTTAAAGTGAAAATATTTAAAACTCAAATTAGAAAAAGTTGTTTAAGGACTGGAGCCACTGACAAATGAGATTTTGTTTGTTTATTGTGAATATTACGGTATAAACAACAAAGAGAACATTTTTTTAATGTAAATTATGTCTATTAAAAATATTGTAATTTTTTATTATATTGTTACCCTCCCAAATACTCAAGTCTATCTAGTTCCTTTTAGCAATTATTTAAAATTGTTATTTCAAGTCAAGGCCTTCATAATAAATGTATCAGAAATACATTTTTTTTTAAAGATTATTACGAATCTCTCGATGACTATAGGATTCGAGGAATTGAGATTTCGTATATTTAAATAAGTGTGAATGTAATTCTAGCTACTCTGAATAGTTGCTGACAAAGATATAAGAAAGTGCATTGACATTTCCTCTACGTGGCTACGTTCACAATTCTCCAACTCCCCCGTTAAATTGTCTCCAAACTTGCCACTGAGTGTGACTGTGCAGATTTCTGGGCTGGGAGAAGACAGGGGGAGGGGGAGGGAGGTTTAAATTGATCAGTCAGGAGTTTTATCAACGGATGTTAGTAAGGACGACTCAGGTAAATACGAGTGGCGTGGCTAAGCCTTTTGAGCGTAGGGGTGTAACCGATATTTCCTCCCTGTCTTCCTTGACCTACCCTACCTTCACCCTCATGCCTTTTCAAGTTACACTATGGTATAGCTAATATGATAAGACCATGGTGTAATCAGTCAAGGTAAGACTGCTACCTTGCTTGGTTCCACTTAAGATAGACTCATAGTGTAATCTATTATAGTATAGATTACAATGATATAGATGTGTGGAATATTAATAAAATAACAAGGCAGGAAACTAGCTTCGTTGGCCGCATGGTCTAAGGCGCTACTCTCGCAGTAGACTAAACTGCCAGTTACGGGGAAGTCGGGGATTCGAATCTTGGTCAGGTGTACAGAGGACGATTTTTCCAAAATGGTTTTCTCATTCTCTTTACACACAAATGTGGGTACAATTCCTAGAAATATAGCCTTTCTCAACCATTAAACCATTAGCGTAATTAGTACATAAGCGTTTAATCTAAAAGCAAAGTAAGACACAGTGCTAAAAAAGAAGTCAGGAGCAGTAATTAAATTCCAATAGACCCTCGTTAGACCCTTCTTACCTCATAAATACTTTAATACTCGTTTTTAAAGTAGTTACTGTATGTAGCCTGTACAGTCTACACTCCCATTTATACAGAATTTACAAACTTTTGTTTGCGGTTAAAGTTAATAACATTTCATTGTGTTATTTTATGGTTATTGATAATATCTATCAAAAACGACAGCTTGCCGACGACATAACTTGACGTTTGAATACTTGAAAGTATATCTAAAAAACTTTTTCTAGCTGTCAGATAAGACTCTTCCTATGAAAATTGAACGGTAGTAAACATTTTTACACTTGGAATTCCGGTATTTAATGTTAAAAGATGTTTAAGATTGAATCGTGTCCTTGGAAATTCCATCCTAAATTACATCATAATATTCCCTGTTTCTTCTTTCTTTCTCTCCGCCCCCACACCCCGCCCCTTACAAAAAAAATGAAGAAAACAACAAAACTAATGTTTACCGCCACAAAACAATTACATCTTTAAAAGTTAATGTTAGTTTAACCCTTTTTAGCCTAACGTATTTCTTCATGTTTATGTTGTAAAAAGTGCACACAAAAAACTCAACTCGATCATTTATTCCGTATTTTTAAATTATTCAAGGTTTAGTTTATTCACAGTAATTTCAACCTCTTAGAGATTACGTAATAGTTATTAATTAGTGCAATTGATCTGCATTGGCTGAATCTCCTAAAGCGTAAGTATCGCAATAGACCGGCCTAATAATTGGCGGAGAGATCGATACTATTATTATTAGTAGTATTATTATTATTATTATTATTATTATTATTATTAGTAGTAGTAGTAGTAGTAGTAGTAGTAGTAGTAGTAGTAGTAGTAGTAGTAGT
>CABFVZ010003797.1:0-64703 GCA_902151445.1 Timema monikensis | reverse complement strand
TTCAAGCTGTACTACTTACCTAAGATTTGTATTATCCTGGAGGTGAGACGGACTCTTAAGACGACTGGTTCAAGCTGTACTACTTACCCAAGCTATGTATTATTCTGGAGGTGAGACGGACTCTTAAGACGACTGGTTCAAGCTGTACTACTTACCTAAGATGTGTATTATCCTGGGAGTGAGATAGGTTCTTACTTATTTTTTCCACCCACGTCTTGTAGTAAAAACAGTTAAGATACGTCTCCAGAGACTTTCTTTTGTTTGGAAGATTAAGAATGGGGATATATATAAATAAATAAAAATACTATTTTACAGAAGAACTTAATCGACTTATTGTATTTTCGCTACTCCGCCAACCTAGCGGGAAACAAAAGATTCGGTTAGGACCCACTAAGTGTCGCTCAGAATAAATAGTCACTTTACATCTGCTTTAGTTCAAGTGCCCACCACTTCGCGCTCAAGTGCCCTTCAAGTGATGTCGGGGAGATTTTAAATAGTGGCTTCGACCCTCCAAGTGGAGGCTTTTGTGTGTTCAAGTGGTTTTTTTTAAATCCAGGCCTTAAAAAAAAAATATTCTAATCGGCTTAGTGTTAAACAGGTGTTGGCAACCTTTTTGATATCGCGTTGCATGTGTTAAAAATAAAATTGGTGGGTCAGGTTTAAATTATGTTGAGCAAAAATGTCAACTTTATATTTCTCATCTAGTTATTAGTATATTTTTATAACCACTTTTGTTTGTTTGATACATTTTTCGCGGGTCACATAAAATCAGTCAGTGGGCCGGATGAGGCCATAAAGGTTGTAGGTTGCTAAATGCTAATATAAATTGTAAGTATTTGTTGAGTAATGAGCAGATATTTTTATTAGTATACCAGGTCACGGGGTATTGTGGTCAGCGCGCTTGGCAACAAGTCTATGAGTCCTGGGTTCAATTCCCGGCTGCTACCTTGAGTTATTTTTTCCCGAAAGACGAATCACTCCAACGGTCACCATGGTCTAGTTATTTAGGTACAAGTTAGGTTAAGAGTTTCTTCCGGTTCCACACCCTCGTACTCACTATCATCATCTCATCGGGGCATGGAAATAGTTTCCACGGAAAAAAAAGTACGATTAGAACATTCGGGCGTTCCCCAGATGACGGTACATTAGTACTGGCTTATCTTCAAACTACCAGGCTACGAGTGATATGGCCCATACATGCGTATATCTTTATTTGTGGTGAATAAAATAATTGGATATCGTTTCAAAAGTTAGATTTCGATATCAAAATCCGGCGAAAAAATGTATTTTTGGATAAAAATTGTAAAAATAAAGTGCTTAAACTTCAATGGTGTAGTAATATGAATATAAAAATTATAGCTAATTTTCATATTTTTAATTTTTACTGTTGATTACGGTTAGACTCATAATAGCCAGAAAAAACGTAACCTATAATTTACATCTTCTTTACCAATGATATTTGGCGGAGTAAAATATTTTTTATATACTGGAAACTTTTATTTGTTAAAGTAGAATTTAGTAGACAATTATAAATAGTGGAGTCAATACTTTTTTACTAGCAATTTCAGGAAACGATTGTCTTTTTCTACTAGGTAAAAATAAGTTTAGTTTTGATTTACCGTTAATTCTAACTAAAATAATCACAATAAATGAAATTTATTAGGCTATATAAAAATCGTCGTCATAGAAGGAAAGGTTGAGGGAAAAAGGAGTTTAGGAAGAAGGAGGATTCGAATATTGGATGACTTGAAGGAAAGAAGAAAAGTCTGTAAGCTGAAGGAGGAGGCAGAGGAGAGGGCGCATTGGCGGTCTAAACTCACTGACAAAGGAAATCGACCTATTATAAGACTAAACACACAATAATAAAAATAATAATAATAATAATTGACATGTGATTGGAGGGAAACTGGAGGGTCATTTTATTAGCTAAAACTCATTCTATATGTATTGGAATTGAACCCATTCTCTTCTGAGTCTGAAACATGAGGGGACATGGGCTTGGGACATTTCTCACCTGAGCCACAAAGTATCGCAATCCAGAGAGTTGTTACATTAAAAAATATGCCTCTCGCTCTTCCTCCTAGTCCTAATTTTTAGATATTAAAAAAGAGACTAAACGCCTTCTAGTCGCATTTTTATTTTATACAAAAATCACTGTAACAATGTCAAAAGATTGTTACAAATAAAATTACTGAAGATTATTGATATGGTTGACACTGTTTTGTTTTTCATCAGTTCCTGAATATTGGGTTTGATGTTTGATAGAGCTCACCACATATAACTTTCCATTACAAGTTGACAACGTTATTCAGTTTTTATGAAAGTCCGAGATGAATATTCGGTAGTGTTGCACGTGGCCGCAATGGTAGTTGAGAAAGGAGGAAAGGGAAGAATCAGAGGCTTTGGGAGATTGAAAATAAACACGCGCATTCACACTTTTGGCTTGTTACCAATAAGAATACACACGTACTGTACATACATTCATACATACAAACATACATACATACATACATATATACATACATACATACATACATACATACATACATACATACATACATACATACATACATACATATTACATACATACATACATACATACATACATACATACATACATACATAATACATACATACATACATACATAATACATACATACATACATACATATATACATACATACATACATACATACATACATACATACATACATACATACATACATACATACGTAGCTAGTTCGTCCTGTTGCTCCACTGCTCTGTTAGGCTGAATTTTATCATGTGACCATGCCCCTCGCTTACTGATTGGCTGTTAGTTTTTCTCTTCCCTTTCTCCTAACCCCCCTCCTACTCCTGACCACTTTCCAGTGTTCCAAACTTGTCTATTCTTGTCTCATTTGCTTTTTATGTATGCTCATTTCTTTTTTATTTGTGCTCAATGGTATTTATGTATGTTCATTGCTTTTTTAATTGTGTTCATTGGTTATTTATGTCTGGGTAGGATTGGGATGGGGCGTTTGAGTACTATTATTTATGTATTGGTGTTCAGTCCAGGGCGTCGGGCGCTCCTCCCGTGACACCGTCATGTAGCACTAACATCTTCTGATGGCAGCGTAGCGTAGAGTGAACATTGGCTCCGTCTCACAAGACTGTTGGACTGCCCTTCACTTCCCGAAACAAACAGCATGAACCTCTCCTAACGACTGTTTGGGGTAGAGTGTGATAAATGGTTCCTGTGCCTTTAGACCCCTTTCACTTCCCCTCACTTCCCCCTCCTTCAAGGCATATGTCGCAACCCCTTATGTGGTAATGTTTTTTTTTTCCGGTGATGTAGCAACTAGAGAGCATTGATACAGCTCTGATTATGCACAATCAGGGGTTTCAGAAGCCTTACGGTGATTTATAATATTCAGTTAGGGGCCGCTATCCCCCACCCCAAAAGTCTACTAAAATTGGTTGTTTGGTATCGTCCGTCGACATGCGAGGATGTAGGTATCCGTCATGGATCGCAGGAGTAGGGTAGAAGTGTTCCAGCGCTTACGTGGCGTGAGGGAGAGTAGAAAATCACCCCTGTTCATCCGAGCGAGATTCAAACCCACGACCTCCCCCTGCCATAACTATATGAGTGACACGTACCCTTTCTGGCAAAACGTTCGGTAGGGATGATTAAGAAAATGCTACTGAGGGAAAAATTCCTAAAGTTTATACCGCTGGGGATTCTATTTCAACCTCTTCCACCAGAATTAGAAGAGCCTGACATTTAGACGGTGTGCACACCAGTATTCGAACCTCGATATCTTCAACATAGCTGATGTCTGTTATAATGGTCGTACTTCCTGCACCTCTACTATTTTCGAAGGGGCTTTACCGGCCGACCAGATTTTTCTAGATCAGGTAGAATGTGTACCCGCATTTGAATGTAGTGAGAAAATCAAACGTCGATCACTTTGTCATCGGCCGTCTAGTAACATCTTAGACCCCGTGACCATCGATGCAAGTATAAAATGCATTGTAACGGTATAATGCTACCCAAGGACCTATTTGCCAGTGGTGGGGTTCAAATAGGGTCGGATGAATTGGTGGGTATTTTTTTCAAAATGGTTTCATTATCTACCTTCACGCAAATGAGGTCACACTTACCTTTTAAATTATTCACAACTAGCAATCCCACACGGTTTTACCCGTGACCCCCTGTGATATTGTGTTAAGAAAATTGCCAAATTAAGTATCCGGCTTCGAGATCCAAGTGCAGGTATGGGCTCAAACTACCTCCCTCAGTACACCCGACCGAGATTCGAACCTCAATCTCATCGTCATCAGCAGTCTATAGCCTAATGCGAGAGTAGAGCGTTAGACCATGTGGCCACCGAAGCAGTGATTACCATTTTGTCCTCTAGTGTAGGCCAGTTTGCTATATATTACTATTTTTAGCACTGCGCCTTACTAACAGTTCGGGTTATAATACGCTTAAGTGCTATTTACGCTAGCACCACGTCTTACTACCCATTTGGGTTATGCACTTAAGTATTAATTACACTAATGGATCAGGAATTGTGAAGTTTGAGCCCACATTTGTTTGAGGTAGAGGGAAAAACTACCCCCAGTTCACTCAACTGTGATTCGAACCTTAAGCTTCCCCCCTTCCATCCTCGACGGCTTAGCTCAACATTAAACTAGATGCTAGCTAACCACGCCACCAAAAAAAACATTAGTTAATAGTAAAATGTATAGCCTTCTTATACCCAGGACCTCTTTATTAGTAGTCAAACACACTACCGACTGAGTTAAAGTGTCAGTCTTACAATTATACATTCCATTATTTCAGTGCTTACCCAATACTAGAGCAGAAGTGAACTGATACCCTATAGAACTCGAGGGCAAATGATGCGGGTAGCAAGTTATTTATTGGTTTATTTAATCTAGGGTAGAGATAAAAAAGCGTACATTAATGGAAGTGCACTTACCCTTCCAAGTTTTCTCCACCAGATATAGATGAGCCTGACATTTATACGGCATCCCCCTTGCACCGGAGTGAAAATTGGGAACCTCCCCCCGGTCTAAGACAGCACTCTCACAATATACTAAACTGCAGGGGGGTTCAAATTCTGGTCCACCGGCTGCCACCCTCTTTGGTCAGTTAGTGGGTCTCCAGCTCAACTGATTATAGGTTGACATAGGTTTGGTAACAAAATAATTACTTTTATTTTGAAACAATGAAAATTACTCTAAGAGGGTAAACACAAGGAAGTGAACCCGCTCCCGCAATTGAGTGGAGAGAGAGACTAGGAAAGCACCTTCATGGAATACGATTTTCAGGTAAAATATCATGTCACGGAGCTAATATCGGGTTTCGAGCCCCCTGTCCTGTGGACCTACCGCCATAAACATACTAGCTGTTATGCATCGTGGGCCTGACGCCTTAGACAACTTTGTTGTGTGAATTTTCATTCTAGCGGGGGGTTCGGATCTCTTATATTTAGTATTCACTTATACCTTCGCAATATATAGGACAACCAGTGACTTAGTACGGTTCAAGGAATTTAAAAAAATGGCTGTCATGTCTCTGGCAAGTGTGAGCACTTTTCTGGTGACGTTTTTTTTTTCCTTTTCACTCAAATGTGGGTATATTAAATTCCTCTTATTGATTTAATTTATTTAGGGTGGGGGATAAAAAGCGTACATTTATGGAAGTGCACTTACATTAGTGTGTATAGGGGATGAGAATAACCATAATGATAAATCACAAATTGAACCTCCACTCACAGTTGAGTCGTGTGAGATTCTAACAGGCACTGGATGTGTATATTCTTAAGTGATTTTTCATCATCCCTTCATCCGTGTGCGGCTACAGATATTCTATCTTCCTCAACCCCCACTCAATTAGTGTAAGCAGTGTAAGTATGTGAGTGTTTCAAACGTGTAAGAATATAAAACCTTATACTTTGTGTTAGGAAACCATGTTTTTATTTAATTTTAATTTTATAACTGTGTCTTACTAACTGTTCAGGTTATACGTATAAATGCGATAATTAGGCTACTTAAACGGAGTATAAACGAGAAAAGACGCATTTTAGAGGTAATATATCAATATTTGCTTGGAAGGAGAGTAGTGAACCATCCGGGGTAAAAAAAATTCAAACCCCAAACGAGATTCGAACCTCTATTTCCTCCCTGTCATGATCATACCAGTCTAACTCGAGGGTGACGCCTTATACTATTCGACCTCTGAAGCGAGTTTTTTTTATCATGTTAATTTAATATTTAGTAATGCATTAACTTATATGCATCCAAAGCAATAATATGATAGCCATTTATATTGGATGGGCTTTGCCTTTTATAATATCACAAATTAATATTATTTACAAGTATATTTTTCTAGTTAGATTTATTTGAAGTATTTAACGTTTACTTTGGAAACAGAATGGGGAAATTGTTATGTTGCAACCATGTATTTCTGGCACACACACCTTTTGGAGCATTGCCATTCTGGTATAATCCCGTCCCAAATGGCCTTGTAAGTCAGTGGCTTTGACCTCTGAAAAGCAAGGGGATATTCACATAACAGAAGTATTTCATAATACTACCTTGCGAGGTCTTCTTTCAAATTGGAACTCCTCCTTTCGCATAAATCTGTATTTGAACCCCGCTATCTTTTACAGAATACATCATGCCATAACTCGAGATCCAAAAGAGTTTTTAGAATCGCTAATGACGATTGGAACGGCAATTCAACCAAACAATTCTTTAACACGTCTTACGCTGTTAAATGCACTCGCATTTGCGTGACCGAACAATGTATACACATTTATACTAATTATGCTAATGATTTTAGGCATTTGGAAATCTATATTTAGAGGAAGTGTACCCGCATTTGCGCAGATGAAGAGTGGATAACAGGTATCAGTACGCTAGACTGGGATACGAACTTCGATCTCCCCCCTTCAAGATGGCGGCTAGAAAAATTCTCACAAATTAACATGGCCATATTAGGGACACACACCTTAAATGCTTTCAGAAATATTTCTACAGGCCATTTTAACGAATAACCAAAATATCCTAATCTATAGAGACAGTATTTAAGTAAATTACATGAAAGCAAAATTTACTACCTTAAGATATACAAACCCGCTTCGGTAACCATATGGTCTAAGGCGTAACTTTCGCAATAGACTAGAACTTCCAATGACGGGGAGATCGTGGTTCGAATTCCAGTCAGGTGTATCGAGAGTGTTTTTTCACAAATTGTTTACCACCCACCCTTCATGCAAATAAAGTTACACTTCCTCAAAACTCAACCTTCCTTATCCCTAACACATTAGTGTAGTTGATTTAAATCGGTTGATGCATTCAAAAGTTATTTTGAGACATACCCAGCACAGACAGAAAGACTAATGCACTCGCTTCACCCATTCGATAAACCAAACTACATGTTTTTTTATTTGTTTTTACGCTTTGATAAAATTTTCTAGATCGCCTATACAGGGAGCCTTCTATACGAGTGCGCAAGCAAAAATTTAACATCCCAATTTGTACCCGTCAGGGGGTACAAGTTGTGGACGATGAGGGAGGTAACCAGCCTCAGTACACCCTCGCTACAGGGACTCGAACTAAGCTCTTCAGGCAAGCGTCAGATAAGAGCTGATTTTGACCAGGTGAAATGTGTAAAACCATTTGCCAAGAATTAAAAAGTGAAGTAATTAGCGTTTACTGTCCTCTAAGGGACTTGAACCCCTACCTCCTTATGTCACTGGGCGAGATGTATACCCATATTTTGCGCGTCATTGACAACTGAACATGAGGGGGACTTGAACCCTCCACCCTATCTCCCTGCTAATAGCCTCAAAGTTAATTTTATCGGTATTTAGAACTGCATCTTACTACCCGTCAGGCGGGTCAGGAGTGAAACAGGAAAACCATAGAGACATATTTTGTAGAGTGGAATAAGAATGGGGAGAATTGTACCTGCATCAGTATGATGGTCTAAAACGAAATGAGTCTTCTTTTTACCCGTCCAGGGCACAAACCGTGGAAGACGCGGAAGGAAACCGGCCTCAGTACACACGCACCACAGGGATTCGAACCCCAGCTTCTCCCGTCACCATTTATTTATTTTACCTGCAGTATCCTGTAATGCTCTTATTCCTTTATAAATTTATGTCTCATAATCAGATTGGCTGTATATTAAATAATTATTTTCTTGACTGCTTTCATTAACGATCACCTAATATATAAGCTTAATTTTTAATATCAAAAAAGACCATACGCTATAATATTTATCGTCATTAACAGTTTTTTAAATGTCAATGTATCGAACCCATTTAAAACAATAAGCGTGGCTGAAAATTAATATTACACCCTCGATGATGAGACCATTCGTATTTGTCCGACTCTATTTCGATCTAAATTAGAAAGGATGGGTCGGTGGTTCTCTGGTGAAAGGGGTTTTGGTTCATCTATATATATGGGGGGTAATTTTAGAGCAGCCCTAACTTCTTCAATCGAAAATTAGCTACGGAGCGACTGTCTAATCAAGACGATGGAAAATTCAACAACAGCGATATCATGTATTTCAATTCTCTTCTGTTTGTATTAAGCCGTTCTGTTACATATCTTAAAAAGAGAGCAATTTAATTTTAAATCGGATGTGTATTTGCCAGGGTTAAATTTGTGACTGTTATAAAAGCTACCATTTTAAAGTTCCTAATAGAAAATATATGTGTATCGAATAACATTTGCTTAGTCTATTTCCAAATTAAGTTTTATTCAAAATTTTGATCTAATCGACTAAGAAAGAACATTATCTAACTGATTTAATTTTAAAATGGATGATTATTTATGACTGTTCTAAAAGCTATAATTTTTAAATTTCACATATAAAATCTATTTGCATTGACTAACATTTGCTCAATCTAGTCCTAAAACCAAGTTTGATTCAAAATGTTGATTTAACTGACTATAGGGAATTGTCTGCCTGATTCAACATACTATGTGTTCTGATACATCGATTAGAAAAACTTTATTTAATTTTAATTTTATTTTGTGTATACTTTTCAATTGGAATTTTCTAAGTTATGTGTATTCGATAATATCTCTTTAATCTAAATCAATGGTACCGAATGCAGCTATATGTCTAAAGTGTTAGATTAGCAAATTTGTAAGCATCACCATTATTTACATGTGACTATTAGTCTTATTTAATATCTAATTTGTTTATAATAATATGTATAACTATACATAAAGAATTTCGCAAAACATTTGAACTATTTTCTAAAATTAAATCTAGTCTAAAGCACCTAATTAAAAAGTGTCCGATAACACTTCTTACTATTTGTATGATTGGTTTACACGCCTAATGAAAGTAAAAATTAGAGAAAATCTACACACACACACACACACACACACACACACACACACACACGAGCTGTCCCGTTGTCTACACTACCTTTGGTTCGTTGTCACGATTGACAAATAAACCTTCTATTTTAAGGCTTGTTGACATGATTTTTGAAACAAAACTATCAGAGTGGAAAAACAGTGCTGATGTTTAGAGGGTTTAAGGGTTTTGATCTTAATATAGTGATCTGCCTTTGAAAGGGAGTCCCAGTTATATTCCCTGTTTGACAAATATTATTTAATATCGTGGCTGATATCTTAATTACACTTCAAATATATATATATATATATATATATATTCATAGGCGACTATCATTTTCTCTAGAAGGGGTCTTGGGTCTCGGGTTTGACGCAAGAAAACAATTATTATTATTATTATATATGGCTAAAATCAAAACTTCTTGTTTGAAAAAATATTATTTAATAGCATGGTTAACTTCTTGCCTACACTCTAAAAATATATTCATGAACGAAACTTATTTTCGTCTAGCATGAGTCTTGGGTTCGGAGCCAGAAAAAAATTACAATTATATATGACTAAAATCTGAACTTTCTTAATGTTTGTATTTTTAATTTGATTAAAATAGCTATCTGATTTTCTTCGACAAGAAGAACCTTTCTCAATAGTTAATGAATAAGTTGGATAATAATTTATTTATATTATTATATATCTATAATAACTTATATAAATAAATGGTACGGTTCACCGCAATCTTATATTAAAATAAACATTTAATAAAAAAACTCGTAAGATTTTGAAAGAAAATTATAGGTCTCAGTGGCCCCAGCTGAGTAAACTGTAGGTATTTCTCCCTCCTGAACATTTTATTAATCATCCCCACCACACTTTTTGCCAGAATGGGTACGTGTCACACATATAGTTATGGCAGGAGTAGGTCATGGTTTCGAATCTCGCTCAGATGAACTGGGATTTTTTACTCTCCCTCACTCCACGTAAACGCTGGAACATTTCTACTTTACTCCTCCGATCCATGACGGGTACCTGTATCCACGCATGTCGAAGGACGATACCAAAAAACAAATTTTAGTAGACTTTTGGGGTGGGGAATAGCGGCCCTTAACTGAAGATTTTAAATCACCGTAAGGCATCCAAGGCCCCTGACTGTGCATAATCAGAGCTGTGTAAATGCTCTCTCTAGTTGCGACATCACCGGGAAAAAACCCATTACCACATAGGGGGTTGCGACATAGAGAAGACGACACTGGGAAAACCCATTACCACATAAGGTGTTGTGACATATGCCTTGAAGGAGGGGAGATTGAGGGGAAGGGAAATGGGTTTCAAGGCAGGGGAACCATGTATTGCACTCGACCCCAAACGGTTGTCAGGAGAGGTTCGTTCTGTTTGTTTCGGGGAGTCAAAGGCAGTCCAAGAGAGTATTGTGAGAAGGAGCCAATGTTAACTCTACGATACGCTGCCGCCAGAAAATGTTCGTGTTCCATGCCGGTATCATGGGACACCGACGCCGTGGACTGCATACCAATAAATAGATAAAAAACTTCAACGCCCCATCCCAATCCTACCCAAACATAAATAACAAATGAGCACAAATAAAAAAGCAATGAGCATACATAAATAACCATTGAGCACAAATAAAAATGTAATAAGCATTCATAAAAAAATATGAGACAAGAATAAACACGTTTGGATCATCAGAAAGGGGTCAGGAGGAAGGGAGGGGGTTAGGAGGATAGTAGGGGGTCAGGAAGGGGAAGGAAGAGTTTAGGAGGAGGGGAGGGGAAAACTAACATCCAATCAGAGAGTGAGGGCGTGGTCACGTGATAAAATTAAGCCTATCAGAGCAGTGGGGTGACAGGGCGTACTATCCACTTACAGACATACAAACAAACCTACATACCTGCATACGTACCTACATACGTACATACATACATACAAAATTACATACAAACCATAACATACATACATACATACATAAATACTTATATATATATATATATATTCATACATACATGCATAAATAAATACATACATACATACAAACATACATACATACATACAAACATACATACATACAAACATACATACATACATACATACATACATACCTATATACATGCATGCATGCATACATACATACATACATACATACATACATACATACATACATACATACATACATACATACATACCTACATACCTACATACATACATACATACATACATACATACATACATACATACATACATACGTACATACCTAATCACGCCGTTCTCTTACGGGGTAGGCAAGAAACTGTGCATTTAGTTCAAAAGACAACAACTCTGTGCCTAATCCATATAAACTTTCCCCACTAACTTTCTCCACACCTCGCTATCCTTGAATACTCCCTTCCCTTCAGCAACATCCATACACAGAGTCATGCACGGGCTTCTATTCTTAAAACTCTTAACGTTTCTCTTTTTAACAATTTTGCTTAACACATTTAGCCAAGTCTAGTCGTACCACGTTGTGTTGTTCCGCCAACACCACAAATACTTGAATCTCTGTTACCATTGAAATTCGTCCTCCTCACGACAAGAAGAGTTCTCCTAACTCAACTTGGCCGTCTGTAATACAACAATAATTCACAACTTGGACTCAATAGTCCTGACCTTACTCAACATAACATTAGGATCGATGAAGCTTGGGGTAGAGGCGCTTTTTAGTTGATTGTCGACCAGCCAAACCACCCCTAACCCCTTTCAGTTTGTTGGTTTATCTGGGTAATTCCTCAAACAGCGCCTTTGTTTACTTTATTTCGACATCGGCTGGAGGATCACGGATAACGTACCTTACTCTCATTCGAAAATTTGATGTTCAATTTCAACTGACCTAACAGAAGCTTTACTTATACCCCCTCCTAACACCCCTTAAGGCTGATCAAGTTGCGGTTGCTAAAGACGGGACCCCTAAAATCTTAAAATTCCTTGAATCCTCAAATTCGAGTCATTTAATCTTGGCATCCTCAAATCTTTGCATCCTTGATTACTTAAATCCTCTAACTCACACAATTATCGAATTATCGAGTCCTAATATCCTCGAATCCTTGAGTCCTTATATCCTAGAATACTTGAGTCCTTGCATACTCAAAAACTTTAGTCTTCATATCCTAGAATCCTTGAGTCCTCATATCTTAGATCCTTGAGGTCTCGTATCCTAGAATCCTTTGCATCCTTGAATCCTTGGGTCCTCATATCCTAAAATCCTTGAGTTCTTATATTCTAGAATCCTTGAGTCCTTGCAACCTCAAATCCTCGGATAAAGCAGATTCTCTAACGATTAAGCAAAGGTGTCAGACTATAGATTGATTTGATACATTCTCCCAGGAATAGTGTTATACAACTACAACTGTCCAGTCAGCCTCCTGGAGGGAAGATACAACACAACCTCCCAGGAATAGTGTTATACAACTACAACTGTCCAGTCAGCCTCCTGGAGGGAAGATACAACACAACCTCCCAGGAATAGTGTTATACAACTACAACTGTCCAGTCAGCCTCCTGGAGGGAAGACACAACACAACCCCCCAGGAATAGTGTTATACAACTACAATTGCCCAGTCAGCCTCCTGGAGGGAAGATACAACACAACCTCCCAGGAATAATGTTATACAACTACAACTGTCCAGTCAGCCTCCTGGAGGGAAGATACAACACAACCCCCAGGAATAATTGTTATACAACTACAACTGTCCAGTCAGCCTCCTGGAGGGAAGATACAACACAACCTCCCAGGAATAGTGTTATACAACTACAACTGTACAGTCAGCCTCCTGGAGGGAAGATACAACACAACCCCCCAGGAATAGTGTTATACAACTACAACTGTCCACCGAGCGTGATGTAGGTGTGTTAAAGAGAATGGGACTGGGTGCGCGCTATGCGGTGTTTCGGGGCGTCAGATGACGTCATATGCAGTTGGGTGTGGTCGTGTGGTCAGGTTCGTCTGACTTGGGGGTGTAAGGGGGTGGAGGGGGCAGAGGGGATGAGGCTCTGCGCACTGGGTAACACCGACCCTCGGCCCCGGGCCGATACTCGCGCGATGAGGTCGCACCTTACGGAACTCCTAAATTGACCCACCCCTTAGAATTATTTATTATAATAATGAATGTAACTTACAACTGACCACGTGGTTGGACCCCCTCCCCCTTTCTTTCCCTTCACCCCCACCCCACGCAGTCATGCATGTATATTGGTTCACAAAAATTTCTAAGCAAGCACCATTTGATTATATTCTTTAGATTGAAAAATGACCACTGCACATGGGAATCGAACCTGGAACTTTTGGTTTAGTGCGCCAATGCTCTAACCACTTAGCTATCTAGGAAACGTCCCGTCATATCACTCATATATAGCTGATAATTTCCACACGTCCATCACAGACTCTGCTATAAAAATAAGCGAAGAATGAGCGTGAACTTGAGATGATTCCTGAATATCTCAGTGGTTATAGCATTGTCATACTAAGCCACAGGTACCGGGCTCGATTCCCGTGTACAGGTGTCATTTTTAAATTCAAAATATATTATATTTAGATGCAGCTATAGCCGTCATTATCAAATTAAATAGCTTCTATTCAACCCACCGTTTGATTAGTCTACCTAATCCTTTTTTTTCCCTCCCCATTGTAATAAAAAATTGAATTAGAGAATTTATGGATTTTACAGATCGTGTTAATATTTTGTATTTATAGTTTTCATCAGGATCCTCAGAAGGGATTTTGAAACTATCTCCCTAAAACTAGGGGTAGTTCAATTTAGGGCAAAAAAGAGATAATATAAATTTTCTCAAAATCGGCTCTTAACGATTTTGATTACATTTCGTCGTTAGGCATTGTTTAACATGAACAAAAATGGCAACTTTCATTTTACCGTAAAAATGACTTTGAGGGTACTTTACAAAAGTGATAATTTCCAATTCCAATGATATCCCGGCAACTCTTGGAAATAAAATTAATAATTTATCATTGTAAAGTTGTATGTAGTTCTACTAAAATTTAAAAATTAACTTTTATTTGAACTATATTCTTATAGAACAAATAATTTTAAAGATATTTGCAAATATAGTTTTTAAATTAAGGTCTTGGAAATTAATTATTATGTTCTTCGGTGAGCCAATATTTTACTTTTTTCCTCAATATGTTTCTGTAACAGTGTATATTATTTCATTACAGCTCTCTTGTGAAGCGTTTATGCTAAATATATAAATACTTAACTAATCACGCTGTTCCCTTAAAGGGTAGACAACAAATTGTGCATATAGCTGAAAAGCAACCCCTACGTACTTAATCCATCCTCACTAACTTTCTCCACACTTCCCTATCCTTGCATACTCCCTTCGCTTACAACAACATTCATACACAGAGTCATACATGCTCTTTTATTCTTAAAACTCTCAATGTTTATCTTTTTCACACATTCGTCTACCGCAGTTAGCCACTCCTTACATAGCCTACTCCTTCCTTTTCATCCACACACTCTACCTTCATATATTAACTTCGTCACTCGATCCCCACTCATCCTCTCAGCACGTTCAAACCAGCGTAAGACGTTTCTTTCACATTGACCTATTGGATTCCCTTTCAAACAAGACTTCTTCAACACCTATTTATTACTGACTGTCCATACGAGTTTTTCCACGTGTTTATGTTACAATGTATATTATTCCGTTTCAGATATCTTATTAGTTTTGAATAAATGTCTTCATTTCTAAGAAAAGGAGCGAGACACTCCATCTATACCATTTATTTTTTGTTCCATTTTGTGTAAACTATTTCTTTCTCTTCATGTTTTTCACCACGTCTTACTACCTGTTCAGGTTATACTCATATTTGATAATTACTCTAGTGTGGTATGGATGAGGAGGTTTGAATTTCAGTCAAGTGTTCCCACATTGGCGTGGATGGAAAGTGGAACACCATTTAGGGACAACCCCAATCTCTCCGTCATTGGCATTACAGTCATACTGCGAGAGTGATTCCCTAAACCATTCGAACACCGAAGTGGGCAGTAAATTAATGATATTAATACATTTTTTATATTATTACACTCAAAACCATAGAAGTCTACATAAATACTTTTACCAATCGCTTAAAATTGTTATATTTAGTCAAGGTTTTCATAAATTGTATTCAAAATAGTTTTTTGAGATTTTGACGAATTTCAAATCCCTGGAAAACTCAAGGAATTCGAGGAATCAAGCATTAAATTAAAATTGACAGTTTTAAAGTTATAGGAAATGTACCAGCATTTGTGTTAAGGGAAATCTGTGGACCATTTAGAAGGGGGGAATACACCAGTAACTAAGTTAACGTTCACCTTTCTAATACTGTTAATATCCAGTAGGTCTAATGTCACCGAAGCGTTCTAAACTAATCTTAAACAAACATAAAACTCTTGTGTCAGGGTCTGAGTACAGCTTATGTTTTATTTTGCACCTCTCCAAACGATCTCCACGATCTCTATGTAACAGTGTTGCCACGAGCAATCTTCATGTAACAGTGTTGCCACGAGCAATCTCCATGTAACAGTATTGCCACGAGCAATATCTATGTAACAGTGTTGCCACGAGCAATCTCCATGTAACAGTATTGCCACGAGCAATCTCTATGTAACAGTGTTGCCACGAGCAATCTCCATGTAACAGTATTGCCATGAGCAATATCCATGTAACAGTGTTGCCACCAGCGATATCCATGTAACAGTGTTGCCAAGAGTGATCTATATGTAACAGTGTTGCTACGAGCAATCTCTATGTAACAATGTTGCCATGGGTGGTCTCCATGTAACAGTGTTGTCACGAGCGATCTCCATGTAACAGTGTTGCCACGAGCGATCTCCATGTAACAGTGTTGCCACGAGCGATCTCTATGTAACAGTGTTATCACTTTTGTTTTACAGCGTTGCCATAGATTTGAATACGTGCATCCAGCGTATCAGATAAAAATATAGACCATTTAATAAATATAAAAAGTAAACAAAAATAATTACACATTTTTAGAGTATATTCTAAAATATTTAAATTAAATTAACGACGAGCGATTTTGTCGTATTGGCATAAAGTTTTTCCAATTGAGAAAGTCACGGTTTTTTTTTTTTAGATTACTCGATTTCATACTTGACTTTACCTGCTACTATATACAACGATGAGTTGGCAACGTTGCAGTAGTCTGCTGCCAAAGATAGCTAGCGCTGCTTGATTATTTGATATCGGCAGGAACCGGCAACTGTTGGAGGATGTTGCGGGGGATTAATGGAAGGGGGTATATTTCCAACTATATCTAGAGACTATCTTCAGTCTAAATGTATTCCTAACTTTACTGGTTTCCTTGCAAATTCCGTATAACAATAATTGCGGTGAAACTATAACAGGATTCTGACAGGATGAAACTCTTAGAACATACTAACTTATTTTGTCGCGGTCAATTTTTATTAAATGTTATTAGTTTATTATGGTTATTTTATAGGTTTTATAGTATTTATCAAAAGTGATGGCTGAAGATGACATGACTAGATGCATGATTTTTTTTTCTAATCAGTAACTTATATAACTGTTAACAAAAGGTTACTTCATCTATGAATCAGATCGTAGCTAACTTCATTCTTTTGAAAAGTTCTCTTTTGTTTTAACACAAAATTAGCGATCAATGTTAGCGCCTACCAGCGGCAAAACATAGAACTAACGCACGGTTTATTTCATCACCACGTCTAACTACCTGTACAGATTATACGCATGCGTACAAATTACGATAATTAGCTAGGTATTAGGAAGGTTGAATTTAAAGTAAGTGTACCCACATTAGCGTGGAGGAAGAGTGGAAAACCTTTTTAGAAACACCTCCCTCAGAATACCCGAATCAGATTCGAATCCCGATCTTCCTGTCATCGGTAGTCAAGTATATTGCGATAGTGACGTCTTAGACCATGCGGCCACAGAAGTGGGGGAGCGCCCAGTTAAGTCACATTTTATATTAACTAGTGACAACCAAATATTTAAATGCACCGTGACTAATTATTTGGTGATGTCAGATAGAGCTTTATGGATTCGACTCCCCAGTGATACTTAATTTTTACTTTATCGCTATCTTACATGTAGAGAAAGTATTGTGATCGTAAAAAAAAAGTCGCCGTTTCATGACCCTCCGAATCCGAAAAAGTTGTTTTTGAATCTCTGTCTGCCTGTACCGCCTAAATAAATTTTTTAATCAAAATCGTTAGAGCCGATTTTGAGAAAATCGATTTTTTTTCTCTTTTCGCCCTTTATTAAACTACTCTTAATTTTAAGTTTAAACAGACACACAGACAGGCGGCATTGCAAAGACCTCTTTGCAATGCCGCCTGTCTGCGTGTCTGTTTTTAGGGTTAGAGGGGTCATGAGACATCGAAACCCATCAACATTTCAGTTAATATATTTTTTACGGTCGTAATACTCTACTTTTTGTGTTTGAAAAGTTAAAAAAATATACATATTTGAGTATATCATGAAAGTTATTGGTTTATACAAATATGCTTAAGATAAAATATTTATTTTATAAACAGATCCACATATTTATAATGGTAAGTAATTTCATATATCAAATAGTTTAGGAGATATTATAAAAATATATAATTTACGCATCATACCGGAACCCTTAAAATCATTCTTCCGAAATATTGAGAATAGCCATTTTGTTTATAATATTTATAAATGTTTATAAATCAATATTTCGGAAGAATGATTTTAAGGGTTCCGGTATGATGCGTAAATTATATATTTTTATAATATATCCTAAACTATTTGATATATGAAATTACTTACCATTATAAATATGTGGGTCTGTTTATAAAATAAATATTTTATCTTAAGCATATTTGTATAAACCAATAACTTTCATGATATACTCAAATATGTATATTTTTTTAATTGTTGATGGGTTTCGATGTCTCATGACCCCTCTAACCCTAAAAACAGACACGCAGACAGGCGGCATTGCAAAGAGGTCTTTGCAATGCAGCCTGTCTGTGTGTCTGTTTAAACTTAAAATTAAGAGTAGTTTAATAAAGGGCGAAAAGAGAAAAAAATCGGCTCTAACAATTTTGATTAAAAAATTTATTTAGGCGTTGATTAAGATTATAAACAAACTGGCTATTTTCAATTTCCCATGAAAATTACTTTAAGGGTACTTTACAGAAGCAGAAACTTCCTTATCTTCGCAACTATTTGAGATACTATATTACTTTTCGTTGCAAAATCGTAATACTATTAAAAATAAAAACTTTTATACTAAATATATTTTTATAAAACCAAGAGTTTCTGAGATATTGGCTAATATAGTAATACAATTTTGTGAGCTTTAGTTGTAAAGAGATACTACTTAAGTTTTAACGCAATAATTCTCCAATGCCATAGAGTAATTAAATATAAGTAAGTCTCTAAAAGTTTATGTTGTTTTTCCTTAAAGCTCTTAGGAGAAATGTTTGTACAACAATGATCTATCTCCATTTTAGATTTAATAGTCAATATTTACATTTTTTATTGGTCAAAATTTATAAATGAAGAATTTAATAGCAATGTGATGACATGAAGATGTGAAACGCCTAATAAAATGTCGAAAATTTTAACAGGAAGTTGAAATTTTAGTACGAAGGTTTGACCCTTGTAGATCCAATATTGATCTTTTTTATCGGTCCAAACATACAAATGAGGACATTAATTCTTTAAAAATAAAATTATAAAATTTAAAACTTGGACTCAAAAAGAAAAAGTTTTACATAAGTATAGTACAATTTATGCTTGGGTTTGCTAGTACATTATTTCGTTTCACATATATTACGAGTTTTGTGTAAATATTTCCATTTTTAAACAATAGAGTGAGAAAGTCCGTGTGGAGTTCTGTACCATTTATGTATTATTATTTTCCACCACGGCTTAGTAGCCATTCGGGTTGTACACATATGGAAGGGTAGGGCTTTGTGAATCATGGGGTTCTTTGAATCAAAATAAGATTTCAAGCTAATGCGCAGCTACTCTGCGCATTTTTTTTTTACATTTAGTTATTTTAATTGTCAATTGCAGTAATGTCTAAAATCTCATGTAAAAAAAATCCAGTTTAAATCGTTCAAACATATGAAAAACTGGCTTTAAAAAATGAAGATGGTTGAAATTAACATATTTCCTTGTTATGTAAATAATCTTCTTTGCATCTTTAAGTTTTGACACTATTTTAATAGTTACTAATTTTGGGATTCGTTTTTAAAACTCATACATAGTTTATTGGGCTCATAAACAAGAAGTTTGAGCTCATTCAATCGAAAACCAATAGAGTAATTTGATGTGAAGAAATAGTTGGCTTCAGGTGGCATTTGAGTCAGTATTGTATATCAATTAATTTTGTTTCCTTATTAAAATATAAACTTAACAAGTTGTTATTTATTAACACTTTTTAAAGGTAACCTATAAGTTTTGCGATTATTGGCGTTGCTGTATTTGAAAAATCATCCTTTGAATTAGTTTTTAAATAAAACTAAATTATTATATACCATTTCTCAACGTCACTCAAAGCCTTGTGTAATAGTTTTAGCCTAGTTTGAAGGGTATTTCTGTCTTATTTTGGGAGGGTGTGTTATTTTAATGAGTTACAGGGGTGGCATTTCCCCTCCATGAACAAATTTCCCACCCAACCTTGGAATAAACCTGCCCCCAGATATATTTCAAACCCTCTGATATTGTCGAATTTGAAGCTGAATTATGGCTTTAGATCAAACTAGAAACAACTTCTAGATGCATTCAATTTTCGAAATATTTCCTGAGAAACCCACTTCAAATAGCTACTAGAGGCTTCCAAATTTCAATAATGAACACAATTGATATACATATATATATATATATATATATATGGAAATATTTATATCCATGGTAAAATATTAAAAAAATATCTGACTCAAATAGCTTCACGCTTTTACTAAAGTACTATTCACACTCTATAAAATATGTTGTTTGTTATTTTCTACCAAAATTTGTACCAAGACAAAATATTATTAAATATAGTTCAGATGATATGATCCCAAATTCTAATCATGTTTACTGTTGTAAAAATAATTCCAACGCATTTATTATCGTTTGTTGAGATTTTATAAAAACCTACTCATAAAACTTCTATAAATATAGTAAGTTTTACCATGTGTTTAATATCTCAAAGATGGTGACCTGGTAGTTTAGGGGTAAGGTGTCAGACTTCTGTGCTGAGGGTCCAGGATTAAATCCTCTGTCCTGTCACAGATTTATCTGATTGCCAAACTGTCTGCAAGGATATCTCCCAGTGCACTCCTGTCTACAAGGATATCTCCCAGTCCACCCCTGTATACAAGGATATCTCTATGTCCACCCCTATATACAAGTATATTTCCCAGTCCACCCCTGTCTACAAGGGTATCTCCCAGTCCACTCTTGTCTACAAGGGTATCTCCCAGTGCACTCTTGTCTACAAGGATATCTCCCAGTCTACCCCTGTCTACAAGGTATCTCCCAGTGCACTCTTGTCTACAAGGGTATCTCCCAGTTCACCCCTGTCTACAAGGGTATCTCCCAGTGTCTTGTCTACAAGGATATCTCCCAGTTCACCCCTGTCTACAAGGGTATCACCCAGTCTACCCCTATATACAAGGATATCTCCCAGTGCACTCTTGTCTACAAGGATATCTCCAAGTTCACCCCTGTCTACAAGGATATCTCCCAGTGCACTCTTGTCTACAATGATATCTCCCAGTCCACTCTTGTCTATAAGCATATCTCTCAGTCCACCCCTGTCTACAAGGATATCTCCTAGTCTTCCCCTGACTGAATATTAAGATGGCCTTTTGTTACAAATCACACATTACAAATTCCACACAATTTCTTTTTAATTACACAGCACTAGTTGTTATTTGGTTGTGTATTATCATACTTATATTTTAAAAATGTATTCAAATCAAACAAAATTGTGCCTTTTATTCGCGAAATTGAACTGTTGAAAAATTAATCGGAAGTATGATTGAAATGTTGATTAAATAAAGTTCAATAATGACCTGGGGTCGGACTTTGTTTACCTATACAGTGTCAAAAAATTACCCTAAACATTTTAAATATTACTTCAGATTTACAAAAAATGAAATAAAAATATGAACAGAAACTCGTAATGAATGTACACGTATATATAAAAAACACACACTTTACAAATTAACATTGCGACGATAAGACTTTAACAACTAAACTCTTCCATTATATTAAATATAATATTATATTTACAAATATCTACTTCATAAGTAATAGCTACCTTCTCCCAACGCAACCCTCTCTACCTTAGTTACAATCTCAACAGAAGGTGTAATACCTCCTTCAGAATTAATAGCTACCCCCTCCAAACGCAACCCTCTCTACCTTAGTTACAATATCACCAGGAAGGCGTAATACCTCCTTCAGAAGTAATAGCTACCCCCTCCCAATGCTACCCTCTCTACCTTAGTTGCAGTCTCACTAGGACCCCTAATCTTGAAATTTGTGAAAATACTCACTAGCGAGCAAACTCGCAGATCGCAGGCTGTACCAAAACAGAGCTAATTTTGAAAGGTTTCTACTGTCGTGCGACTCTGTATAGTGTTGTTTCGCTTGTGACTGAGTTTTCAATCCGACAACACTGTAAAACAATGACGTTCCAAAGGATTGAGGTTATGAGATGCCACAACGCGCCATTGTACAAGATACGTAGTTGAAATTAAATACTATTATTGTATTGAATGCATCATGTAAAACGAATGGTTTCGTTTTATTAGGAAACCATGTTCCAGTTGTTTGCATATAAGTTTGTTGTCTCAAAATGTTTTCAGGTTATATGAGTAGAAGTTAAACCGTCCTCCTGTTCAATATCCACTTTAACTTACTTGTTGGCATGCTTGTCTATAACGCAGAAAATCATGACATCGATCCTATCTCGAGTCAATTATTTTAATTTTGTGTCTGAACTTAAATTACTTGTTAATAATTTATAATTCAGTAAAATATTATTTTATTTTCGCAACTATTTTTAAAATATAATATGCCCTAAAGGTGTTTTTTCCATGCGAATAATAATTAGCATGCTTAAACTTATTTTTAAATGTGTACATTTTTATGTCATAAAACTAATTAGTTTCATTTTTATATCATTACCTACACACAAAATTTCAAAATTAATGTACTGTTTTTAATGTACAACCTTGTTAAATTATTTTTAAAGAAGCATATTATGGTAGTTTACTTAGGCTCAAATACCTTGTATAATTCTATAAAAAATAAAATATATGCTTACTAATACTCTCATTTAAAACTAAAGTCTTTTAACAGTGTGATAAATAACATTTAAAAAAATTGATGATGACAGAATATTAATACGCAAACTCCAGATTATGAGAATGTCACTCTACCTAGTGAGTTAAATTGACGGTTAAATAGATTTAAAAAAAAAGATATATTATTATATTTTCACCCAAACAAATATTTTTATTGAAAGATTGAATAAAGTGTACCAAGCAATCATATTTTTTTCTTCTGTAAACCTATTTTGTACAATGGTAAGTTTATTTCAACAACATCACTATCAGAAGGTTGCAACCGAAGAGGGAGATGGCATACATTTTGTTATATTATGCTCTACTCGACAGACAAGGCTTCAGTTTTCGCAGCGTTGACGTTTCAAAATTAGGGGTTTGCGAGATTGTGTGAGAGATGAGAGAAATACGCTAGTGACTCGCTACTCGCACGTTTAAAAATTAGGGGTCCATGAATGTGTATATTACAACCAAACAAGCAAAGAGGATACAAACTCCACTGTCTGCAGTTCTTTTCATTCTTACAATTGTGTGATGAAAAAAGTTTATGTTTGAGTATTTATGCATTTATAAACTATCGATATTATTTAAAAATATAGTTGTTCAACGTAAATTCCTCAAAATATCTAATAATTGACACAAACCAATATCTACAAATTCTAAAATTACAAAAAATGTAAAAAACATTTCCACAGCCAGGGGATAGTGAACATAATTTGTGTACACGTGAGCATTGTCTGTGGCATAAAAAAAAGTCAACAAAATCCGGGCTCTGATAATAGCGCTAAATGGCCAAAATATAAATTTTAAATAATAAATTAATTACCTAGACATAACGATGAGTTACGTACCCCGTACTCATCACAAGGCATTGTTAGGATAATCAAGTTTCGTAGATTACGGTAGGAAAGACATGAAGCGCGAATGGGAGAATCTAGAACCTTGTTCAGGATACTGACTGGCAAACCCAATGGGAAGAGACCATTGGCAAGATCTAGACACAGATGGGAGGATAACAAATAACATTAGAATGGACCTGAAAGAGATAGGGTGTAATGAAGTGGATTGGATTGAACTACATCACTATAGGGATAGGTTGTAAATATATGGACTTGATATAAATAGCTCAAGATAGAGATAGGATGTAATGAGGTGGATTGGATAGAACTAAATCACTATAAGTATAGTATGTAAAGAGGATGATTGGATGTAAATAGCTGATTAAATATTTTTTGTTTGTGTACAAATTTAAACGAGACTCTTTCAACAGCTCATTAATTGCTAAAATATTTAAAATCTAAGAAATACTGTTGATGCTAGTTTATCTTGTAAGTAACCGACATGACCTCCTATTTTCCTCCTGATATTTCACAGTAAAGGTGTCAACGGAGACTTATCAAAGTGACGTTAGTAGGCTGTGTGGAAGGAGAAGAAGGGCTTCTAGTTTTGGAAACTCCCTGGCAAGTTGCAGACAAGAATAAGAAACCCCTCTCTCGCCTGCAAGTTACCAGGAAACTATGCGGTGTAGAGGAGGTATAAGGAGGTGGGTGAGTGGAATACTAAGAGAACAAGGGGTGGCTGTCTAGCTCGAGGAGCACGGGGATGGAAGGGGGGGTGTCCCCTTCCCTTCTCTTCCTAAATTAACTTCCAATTAGGTATCAACATCGCCGCCAGGTTGGTCGAGATATGCTTACACCCGTCAACTTTGGAAGAGGTGTGGTTTCTTGGAGGGGAACTTCTGAAGAATAATACCTACCCCCCACACCCTCCTAACTACTCTGTCCTAAATGAGCCTTTGTTAACAACTAAAATTACCGGCAAGAGTTGGCCGCAGGAGTAGCACCTGACTGGTTTTTAAGGTAGTATTTTTTTTATCGGCCAGAACAAAACGAATCAAATAATGCCTCATAGATAAGTTTAGTTTACTTTTCTACGTACGTACATAACCTCAACAGTTCTTGAACAATTGCCATTAGCGTAGTGACATTGGGACAGAAACCTTTTAAATGAAGGGGGAAGAGTTATTTTCAAATTACACTTTCCTCGTGGCGGATATTCAAGAACTATTGAGATTACTTTATGCAGAAAATCAAAAACAAAACCCCTGACTTTTCAGTATACGAGTAAGATAGTTTGTAACATAATAGAATTGTTTGTGTCAACACAACTGTTTACCTGTGTAATCTATAAAATACAATATGAATTTATTAATGTTAGTAACTCAAAAACTATATTTTTCTCAAGTTGTAAAAATGTTGGTTGCGTTTAAAGATCGAAATGTTTTTGATCATAAAAACTGCAAGAAATACTGACTTTAGCGTGAGGTGGAAGGGGATGCAAGAAACAACCAAACCATTTCTCTGTCCAAAATAAATAAAATATTTATTCAGTACACATAGAGTTTAATTTTCTTGACATGGTGATATAAACAGTTTTTGAATATCTGTCGAAGGTATCCTGGAATTTAATGACAACTTTTTCTCTTCATTTAAAAAAAAAATCTCATATAATGCCGCTATGCTCATGACAGATATTCAACACCTGTTGATATCACTATGTGAAGAAAAATAAACTAAACGTTGTTACTTGAGCAGTATTTTATTTAATTGGGAAAAAAGAAGTTTTGATATAAAAACTGCAAAAGCCCATTTTATCGCGTACCCTATATCCCCACCTTAACTCTTGTCCCCCTTCATACCAGCACAAACACATTCGACATTTATTATTTTACCACACAATTTTAACAATGATAGATATAAATAATGATTCAATGATTTAAAATTATTACAGTTGACGAATTATAAGGGGTAAAATTAGGTCGAGGATCGCCATCACCATGGAAGATTTCAACAGGAAAAGGTTACCGCTGACCAGCAAGTTGAGTTTGGAACTGAGAAGAAATCTGATGGAAGTCTACATTTGAAGCATCGCACTGTATGGAGCAGAAACTTGGACTCTTAGGAAGATGGAAAAGAAATACTTGGAGAGATTTGAAATGTGGTGCTGGAGAAGATTTGAGAAGATCCTGGAAGCAGAAGGAGGAGGTGGAGGACAGGGAGCATTGTTGGTCTCTAAGTTAACTGACAAAAAGAATGAACTTGTCATAAGACAGAACACACGATAATAACAATAATTAATAATGGATCAAACTTGATATTTTAGGCTATTTGTGTAGGTACAATTGTTAAGGTAAAGTAATTAATGTATGAGGCTGAAATTCAATACATTGACATGAAGAGTACACAATTAAATATTTATAGTATTATTATTAATAATATTTAATTGTGTACACCTCTAGTCAATGTCTAGTTATATTAAATTTCAGCCTCATACATTAATTACTTTACCTTAACAATAAATGCAAATAGCATAAAATAGCAAGTTTGGCCCCTTGTAGCTCGTGAACCGTAATGATTGAAATTATTGAAATGATTGCTTCACTACTTGTAGAGTATATTTATACACTTGTTAAAATGTGCAGTAAAATGGTGATAGTCGAATGAAGAGATTAAATTATAGGGAGAGGTGTCAGCATTGGCTTGGAAGGAGAATGGACTAATACTATTTGCTAGAACCATATTTAGGACATACAGTCTGGGTTAAGCCCTTTGATACCGCATTTGCGTGGAGGGAGAGTTGAAAACATTTAGAGAAAACTGCCCTCAGTACACATGACCTAGATCCAAACCCCAATCTTCCCGTCATTGGCAGTCTAGTTTAACACGAGAGTAACGCCCTAGACCATGCGGCTACCGAAGAAGGTATGGTCTAAATATAAAGCGTAGCTCTCGCAATAGACTGGAGGGTAGAACTAAGGACCTAAACGAAAGTAATAAATGACGTGATCACCGCACAGACCTACTCGCTTACTGACTCTGGTATTAGGAACTCGAAAGTTCATTGCCACATCTACAAAAGTACGCCACCAATATTATCTCTATCTCGAGCTAGTTCTATCCAGTCCACCTCATTACACCTTATCCCTAAGTTGATCAGTACTCTGAACAAGGTTATAGATTCTTCCATTCACACAGCATATCCTGCCCACCGTAATCTACGAGGCATGATTTTCCTAACATTATCTTGTAATGAGTACAGGGTATGTAATTCATCATTATGTAAACTTCTTCACTGTCCATTATCTGAATCCCCATTTTGGACCAACTATCTTCCTAAGCACCTGTTTTCCAATTCCCCAAATCTTTTTTCGTCACGTAAGATATGAAACAATGTTTCACGTCCATAGAAACAAATGGTATATCTATTGTTTTGTATATTCTGTGTTCTACATTCCTTGGCATCGGGCGAGAAGTCAACAACTTTCTCGCTACTTATTAAAAGTCATACTCATAGCTCATATTATCTGAATCAATATAAATCCAATAACATAGATTGCTGCATAAACATAATGGCATTTCACCAAAGAGCTTAAATGAAATAATTTACACTGTAACAGAAACATAGTGGACAAAATTGAACGTCTCTGTTCACTAAAGATCAAAACAATCAACGCTTCCGTTTTCTGGACCTTTGTTTGAAAATTATATTTGCTTGTAGGTCGTAAACTATCGGTTTTACAAAAATATATTTCAAATTAAAGTTATTTACTTTTAATATTCCTACGACTTTGTAACGATAAATTAGTTCGTATATTAAAGAGTGACGGATATATTATCCAAAATCAGGAATTTTTGCTTCTGGAAAGTACCCTCAAAATAATATTTACTGTAAAATGAGATGCGCCTTTTTTTTTCTTAACTTTAAAAAGTGCCTAAATACCGATTTGAATCAACATTTTTAGATAATATTTTGAGAAAATCTCTCTTTTCTCTCTTTGTGCTTTCACTAAATACCCTTAATTTTAGGATTAGTTTGATAATTCCAAAAATCCTTCTGGTAAACCTTATGAAAAGCCTGAATACCAAGTTATAGCCCGAATATAAAAATGATGTCCACTTTAAGCCAAAATACAAACACACAGACAGCATAGTGAAAACCCTTTTTGGGGTTCAGGGAGTAATGAAACGTCGACATTCCCAAAAAATCTCGAATTCTATTAATTTTGGTTGACTATCTCAATACTTCCTCTCTCCTAGGGATCGTGAGAAAATAAATACATAGGATGTCGAGGGTGAGAGAGGCAGGTGGGAGGGAGGGGTACATTGTAGGGCAGCTCTCGGTGTAGGTCTGTAGTGCGGGTAAGTGTCCTGGCCGGGGCAGATATTCGGGGTCCGCGCGCCACCACCCTTCTCCCCTCCCCCTAGCGCCACGACGCCGATCAATAGCGAGGCGCGGGCCGCTGCCTTGGTGTCGTCACAGCGCTCTGTGTGTGTGTGTGTGAAAGAGCCCGGACTAGGCTAGGGTGTGGCAGGCGTATGGCATATGGGTTCAAACCCCGGACAAGACCCACAGCCATCTATCTTCATGTCAGAGGGTAGAGGGGGGTGTCTGCTTGCTGTGGACCTCAGCTTGCAGTCACTACAATATTGTGTAGCTATGATCGAAACAATATTTACATAGTTTTTACGGAAAAAAAAATTAAAACATTTTACTTTATGATTAAGACTGTAGACTCACTTCAGTGGCCGTGTGGTCTAAGGCGCTACTCTCACAGAAGTACTAGATTGTCGATGACGGGGAGATCAAGGCTCGAACATTAGTCGGGTGTACTGAGGGTGGTTTTTCCAAAATGGTTTTACACTCTCCTTTCATGCAAATTCAAGCACACATCCTATAAATATAACCCTACTAATCCCTAAAACCATTAACGTAGTCAGTACATAACCGTATAACCCTGACGGGTAACTATATCTACAATTCTATATAAATGTATAGAGTCATAGAAAATAGTTTTGTGTAAATTGTAGTAAACAACAAACTCGTGGACTGCTAAACGTTTTGTCAATATTTAACATAAGCGCAACATCTAATTGTAGATGCTTGAGTACCTAGGCAGCCCCCTTGATTAAAAATGTTGCCTACCTATGACGTCATGGCAAGTCAAGAAAGGATTTCCAAATTTCATGTACTGTACTTGTATTTAAGTTTTATTCGGCGGCTTTAAAGATAAAATTTTGACATAGACCATACATTCTTATATAATCCTAAAATGGTCTTACATCAACGGTTTCTATTCTCTTTGCTCAAAAAAATGCGGGTAAACTTTCTTTAAACTAAACCTTTCTCATTCTTACCGTGTTAATGTAACCACATGGACAGCTCTGGACTAAGTGGTAAGATATTCCGAAGTGGTCTAGTATTAATTTTCTTAATTTCTCGAACTCTCTCGTAAAGAGGAAGTGCTGTGGTTGTCAAAAAGATCAAATTGGATATTTTGATGGATATCGATATTTGATGACCCTCTTAATTCGAAAAGGTATTTTTTGCAATGCCATCTCACTGGAACTAGAGCCAAAACAATTTTCCCGATCAGGCTAAAACTTGGTATCTAGCGTTTTCATAAGGTTACCCCGAGGTTTTTTTAAATTAAAAAAAAATAGATATCCAATATTGAAAATTATTTTGAGGATACGTTACATAAGCTTAAATCTCCAATTTTGATCATTTCTCCACAACTGTAAGATATGAAATAGTTTATCATTGTAAGGTTGTTGGTCTTTTATAAATAAACAACTTTTGTTTGAAATCATATTTTATAAAATCAGTACTCACCGAGTTATAGGCGAATATTTCCGTAGAAATTATAGCTTTTCGGATCCAAACGCAGCCGCCATCTTTAACTGGAACCATTGGAGAGTTATGGTTTCAAGATCAACCATCTGAAAGAATTTCAAATGCGTTTGAAACATTGTGTGTTTTTTTCTTTCAGATTTTACAGATAAATATCATCCCACTAGTTACAAATCATTGTATTTAAGGGAATATCTATATGGAGGCGAACCACAATTCAATTAATTATAATTTAATTTGTTAAATAAGTTAAGAGAAAACTGTTTAAGAAACAAGAATTTCCCTACATTCACTCAAAACATTAAAAAAAGTGTTCACCCAAATTTCTTCCCGGGGACTGACTACCCTCACCACTCTTTTAGAAACATAGCCCCTTTAGTAACAACTATACCCCCCGGGGCTCCAATTTCTACTGACAACTTATTCATTAATAACTAGGCAGTCCAAGATTTAAGTTCAAATTTCTGACTAAATAAATTAAAATCACCCGCCTCGGTGGCGTAATTGGCTAACGCGCTAGTCGTGTTAAGCTCGACTGCTGAGGACGGGGAGATCAAGTTTCGAATCTTGGTCAGGTGAACTGGGAGTGGTTTTTCCTAAATGGTTTTCCACTCTCCCTCCACGCAAATGTGGGATCACTTCCTCTAATTCAACCTTCCCAATTCCCAATCCATTAGCGTAATTAGTACATAAAGTGTATAACCCGAATGGGTAGTAAGACGTGGTGCTAAATAATAATAAGTTAAAATCAGTTTGGCAAAACTCTATAAATTGCACTTCACCTCTGACAAGACATCTTGTGAATGTGGGGAATGCCAGGCCGCCACCGTGGTTTGGATTTCCACGTTAAACTGTAGGTCCTTCATTTCATCTCTCAATCACCCTACCATTACACATTAGCGTAAGTGCGTATAACCCGAATGGGTATTAAGACGCGGTGCTAATAATAATCTATAAATGGCAGACTAAACAGATTATAATCTTTTTGGTAGAACTATAGAAATTGCTGACTAAATATATCAAAAGTATTTTGGTATAACTCACAAAATTGCTGACTAAATACATAAAAATGTGTTTGGTAGAAGCCGAAAGATTGCTGACTAAATAAATTAAAATGTGTTCGGCAGAGCTCAAGAAATTAAATTTGGTTTGGTAAAATTTAATAAATTACTGAGTCATTGAATTAAAATTTATTTGTTAAAACTTAAGAAATTGATAGGTAAATAAAATAAGATCCATTGTATATTACTCGAGAAATTACTGACTAAATAGATTAAAATTTGGTTGGTAAAACTCGAAAGATTGCTAACTAAATAAATTAAAATTGTTTGTTAGAACTCAAAAAATTAGATTAAAATAGCTTATATAAAACTTAATAAAATGCTGTTTCAATAAATTAAATTATATTTTCCAGAACTTGAGAAATTTCTGAATAAATAAATTAAGTTCGGTTGTGTACTACTCAAGAAATCACTGACTAAATAAATTAGAATTTGCTTGGTAAATTCAAGAGATTGCTTACGAAATGAATTAAAATTTCTTCAATAGAACTATAGAAATTGCTGATTAAAGAAATTGTAATTTTCTGAAATAGCTTCTCCTCCTTTGAACATGTTTTTAAATGATGAAAATCTGCTGTGTGGTGCTCCTGAAAACCATATTTAGATTTAGAGGTATCACCTCACGTTTAATACTCACAAACCCACACAGGGTATTTACCATGAGACTCCAACATGCTAAGCAAATACAGTTCAGTAAAGTGGAGTTTCACGGTGGACACTCTGTATATAGAAATATGGCGTGTATAATTATGTGACTTACGAGGTTTGTTGAGAAAATACGTGAAGACGTGAACAAAGGAGTGCTCTCTCTGTACACCTGTTAACAACTATACGATCATTAATCACGTCACTCTAGGGGAAGGGAGAGTCAGAGGAAACATACCAGGGTGCTACAAGGGGTGAAGTATGTATTACCTAACATTCCTAATAAACATACATATTGCACCCCGTGGGATATTGATCCTCGGCCTTCTGAGTCCAACACACTAACTCTACCGGTTATATTCATGACTAAAAATGATCGCTCATTCAGTCATGAATAAATATAAAAATAACCCGCTTTTGTGGGTGAATGGTCTAAGGCGTCAAGCTCGCAATATAACGGATTGCCTATGACGAGGAGATCGGGGTTTGAATCCTGATTGTATGTACCAAGGGTGTTTTTTTTCTTAAATGATTTTCATAATCTATCTCCACGAAAATTCGTTTACACTTCCTCTAAATTAATTCTACCTTATCCCTAACACATTAACGTAATTAGTTCATATGCGCATAGAACGAATGTGTAATAATAAGCGGCGACAAAAAAAATCAAATTAAAACCCTTTATTGTTATAAAAATTGCCAAAAATGTACATACTGTACCTTAAATCAAGTTACAGTCCATCCCACCTTAAGGGCGTATTGAGAAGCATTGCTTTACTTTACATTCATTACTGTTTCCAGGCTGTAGGGTGACCTGGTGGTCTAGGGGTAAGGTGTCAGACTTCTGTGCTGGCGGCCGGGGTTCAATCCTCGGTCCTGGCACAAATTTATCTGATTTCCAAACTCTTCCTTCACCTCTGACAAGTTATCTTGTGAATGTGGGGAATGCCAGGCCTCCACCGTGGTTCGGATTCCACGTTAAACTGTAGGTCCTCCATTTCATCTNCCAAACCCTTCCTTCACCTCTGACAAGACATCTTGTGAATGTGGGGAATGCCAGGCCTCCACCGTGGTTCGGATTCCACGTTAAACTGTAGGTCCTCCATTTCATCTCACAATCACCCTACCATTACACATTAGCGTAAGTGCGTATAACCCGAACGGGTAGTAAGACGCGGTGCTAATAATAATAACAGACTGTCAGTTTTTTATTCAAGCCATATATTTTCCACTACAGTCTTGCTAGGCCTGTCTTAGCTTCATATGTCTTACAATATAACTTAAGACTAGGACAGGCACAACATCCAGTCCCCGGTCTTCGTTAATTTATCATTTTGAAAGGGTAAACTCACATTTCACCAATGACACATTTGTCCGCCATGCTGGGAATCGAACCTGGGACCCTTAGCTTGGTAGACAGACACACTACCGACTGAGCTAAGGTGTTGGGTTTAAGAAGCGTTGCTCACGTTTACAAACTCCGCCTTGTTTAAGGAGTTTTTTGGTATTTTAAAAATATTGTTAACGATAACACGTAAGAGAAAGTAACAGCAGGTTTCTGAGTTCTTAAAAAGTTTAAATTTTGAGTTTGAAGTTAAAATAAATCAATGACTCATTATGTGCGATTGTGTACTCGTGAGATTAAAGAAAAAGGTTATAAACCTGTATCTAACCTTGTTCTACCAAACTGAGTCAGGTTTGGATTGGGTCACGACAGAACATTTTATCATGTGGGATTGTTTTATAAGGTTTTAGGTAAGTTATCACACATTTTTAAGTATTTTAAACTTTTCAACTGGTCAGAACTTTCGCCTACATTTTGTGGTAAACAATATTTTTAAAATATCAAACTTCTTAAATAATTCGGGATTTAAACGTGAACAGTTGTTCTCACTGCTCTACCACGTAAAACACTTATCATAGTAAATACATTTGCTTTATCGCTGTGGCTTTGTTCATCTTCAATTTTTATTTTAGCCTATGTCATACAGAACCAGGAGGGACGGGACTTCCAGTTCAGTCCCCTGTATGTAGGCTTTTAGCAACTCTTGTGGCACAGATTCTTTACCCAAGGTACACCTGTGGAGGTTGTATAAAGTCCGTTCACGATATGTTTTTACCTGGATGACAGTTTGAAAATCATATGTTTAGGTTTTGGGTTGCCAACACTTGTAAAAGATCACAGTTTTGTTATAATTGTAAATATCTTTAATTACCTGTTATGTATTACATTTAAAATAACGTAAACTTAAGTTTTCTCATACTATTTCATTTTTTTTAATAATTTCTTTTTATCCAACTTGAAACAATATTTTAAACATAATTAAAAGTACTTATTCTTCGTTTTGGAACATTACTGATTTTGTGTAATATAGTGCACACCTTTTAATAAAGGCATCGTATTTACTTGGAAAAGAGAAAATTCTTGTATTTTTTTTACATACAATAAATGATTTTATGATTATTTTATCTTATTTTGAAATATTTAACTGAATAACATATTTTCATCAACTGCGTGTTCTGCATCATTGTAAAAAACTTGTTTACCGTCATGTTCAACCATATGGTTTAAATTCGTCAGTTGCCATTTTGAAGCTATGTTCGTTACAAGTTTTTGTGAAAGTGGTGTGAATATTTTTTTAAAGTGGAATAAAACAATAAATAAGCTTTGTGTTCGACCTCAAATAAATATATAAATAATATTGGCCTAAATTACTGTGGCTAACTATCACATTAATATATTATCATCTGTTTTCATTACAGTCATCCAAAGTGATAGATGTCATGCTGTTGGCGTAGTGATATATTAGGGATTACTTCTAGTAACATTTCGAGCTGTCATCCAGGTAAACTTAGCTCGTGAATGAATTATACACGTCGTATCCACAATGAGGTGATGTGGTGATAGTGATTATGAAGGTCTAGAGCCAGGAGTTATCTTAAACCTAACTTAAACTTAATTTACCAACCCCTGACGACCGTTGTTTAGCTCCCCTTTATGTAAAAATACCCAAAGTACCAGCCGGGAATCCAACCCGGGACCCCTAGGCTCATATCCAGGCGCACTGACCGCCACATCATTGGGCCGGTTCCTTTTCATGTCATACGTATACTATACAATAATTATTACTCTAATATGGTAGAGACGAGGCAGCAAGCACTTAAGAGGTAGTCTACCCGCGTTTGCATAAAAGGAGAGTGGGAAAATGTGTAAGGAAATCCACCCTCTTTAGACCAGATCGGGATTCGAACCCCGATCTCCTCGTCATAAGCAGGCTAGTTTAACATGAAAGTGATGCCTTAGACAATAAGGACATGGATTAAATTGTACTCGTATCCATCGATACATCTTTACTAGTTTTTAAAATACTCGTGGCTCTATAGTCTACTTGTATCTAAAGCAAAGGGTAACATAAATATCACAAACATCCTCTGAGTCTGCTAGAAAACTTCATGAAAAAGTAATCAAAACAATGTCGGGGCGATGTGGCAACGCCGCGCCATGCCATTATCAATTCGACATTAGCACACAATTAATCAATTCCAGAGGCAAGTAATCTATTCATCATGGAGTCCGAACAACAAAACAAGTCTCGCGAAAATATGTATATTTCCCTTTTACATAACATTCCTGTCAACGGGGTTGAGTCCGCTCTGTGTAACAATGACGTCACATCACGTTTGCGGGGGAATGAATACATTTCCCCTGGGCGCTAGAGGATGGGTGTTGGGGTCACCTGGGGAATGGTGTTTCCTGACACAGTGGCTAGGGATCACGATCACGTAACGTTCTATTGACGTAAATAAACTATTGTGTGATCAGAATCCACGTAACTTGACGTAACAACTGGAGCAAAACACACACAATATTTTGACTGTTTTAAAACTAATTGTTCATTAAAATAAAACCGAAGCATCTAGGGATGATTAGGCTACAAATACTCGCAATAGAAGATTTACACCCCCTTTGGTGGCCACATGGTCTAAGGCTTCACTCTGGCAGTAGATTAGACTGTCGATTAAGCGGAGGAATCTTGGTCGAGTGTACTGAGGGTGGTTTTTCCACAAATTGGTTTTCCACTCTCCATCCACGCAAATGTGGGTACACTTACTTCTAAATATAGTCTTCCTAACCCTTACAACCATCAGCTTAATTAGTAATATAAGCGTATCTGACACCTTAACCAGTCGGTAGCATGTCTTTTTATTGAGCTAAGGGTCCCGGGTTCAATTCCCGGCATGGCCAAAAATTTATCATTTGTCACATGTGGGTTTACCCTTTCACATTTATAAATTAACGGCCGGGGACTGGATGTTGTGCCTGTCCTAGTCTTAAGTTATATTATAAGGCATATGAAGCTACGACAGGCCTAGCAAGCCGGTAGTGAAAAATATATGACTTGAATAAAAAACTAATCCAAGTCACAGGCTGGAAACAGTAATGAAGGTAAAAAAAAAAGCCTTCCTGGAGCTACAAAATAAAGTGGGAGAAGAGGTTACAACGTTTCAGAATTCACGAGACACGGACAAAATATACCCTCGTCGTCGTCTGCACACCATAAACAAACAAATGAAGTACTAAATACCCCTGTTGACGTCACTCGAAACATGATTGGCTTGCTATTAACACGTGATAACGTCCACTTAGCGTCAAAGTTCTCTCCTGGACAACTCTTATTACGTTAAGTGAAATGTATCGTGATGGCGTCCATTTTTAAAACATGAGGAGAACCGTTACGCTACGTTAACGTTACGTAAACGGTAAGTTGATCATGATCCCGGTATTAAAGGGTCAGCATAGGTAGCTGAGATATCGCCAACCAGATGTTGCTATTAGGTTAATATTGACAAAACCTTTAACAATCCACGTGTTTGTTGTTTACTGGAATGAGCACAAAACTATTTTCTATGGCTCTATACATACATAGACTTGTAAACATAGTTTAAAAGTTGACATTTGTAATCTGTCAAGTTAAAGAACTATAAGTGGTTTGATCTGTAAAGTCAATGAATCGTGAATATTTTGATCTTTCAAGTCAATGAACCATGTGTGTTTTAATAATTTGAGTCAAGGAATTTAGTTCCATTGACCCGGTAACTCGTCATGTGCTTGAACAGAGGGTGTGGGTGTAGGGGTGGGGGGTAGGCGGGAGGAGAAAACGAAAGGAAACAGATTAGGAAGGGGTGTGTAACGGAAACAGAGGAATAGTGTCTGGTTAATGGGCCACCAGTCGATTGGAAGACGGGCTGGTGAGGTTAGGAGCTCGGCACAATCTGAACTATTCCCCTACCACAGCCGAGAACGCTAGTATATTGCTCTTACTTTTGAATGTCCTGAGTTCGAATGCCACTTGAAGATGTCATGCAAGAGTAACCAGGTCAATCAGAGGCTCAACGAGTACTTTGTAAATCTCCATCGTAATCAACATTATCAGCCAGGTTCATTATCAAAAAAATCGGCAATCATAGTCAATCAGCTTCGTTGTATTATCAACTATATTAATCAACCGTAGTCATCACCAACGTTTATCAACAACTGGAATTATTAACTATATCAACCAGTTTTGTAATTAAAATAATCAACCTTATTCAACACATATGCACTAGCCTTATAAACCATATTCTTTATCAACATTATCTACCAGCTTCATTATCAACCGTATTACTAATAAACATTATTAAAACCTACACCAAGGCTCATGTGGCCTAAATGTCAAGCTCAATCAATTTGGTTCGCTGGGATGGAGACGTCGGGATTCGAATCCCGGCCTGGGTGTAGGTCTACTGAGGGGGGTTTATTTCCCCCTAAATTGCTCCCCACCCTCTCCTCGCGTGAATGTTGATACCTTCTTATTCCTTTCCACCACATTGTCTCACTGTGAGTATATTTTTTTTTTTTTTAAGTCAACAACCCGAAGGATTTGTGGATATAGGTTTGTACTCAGTTCTTCGACTGGTTAGTGCTGTCTGCACCATCTGGGAGATAACCTATGTAGGCTACTATGAGAGTTCAGGAAGTGTGGAAGTTCCCCATTGCCTTCCACGCTGAATTTCTATGAGTAAGCGCGAAAGAGCCTACCAATTTTGCATGGAAAGATATTTCAAGATCCGTTCCAGGGTTCATCTACATCCTACAATCGAGCTGGGACCGACAGCTTTACTTCTCCTCCGAAGGAAGTTGTGATAAGGATTTTTATCACTCAAGAAAATTACCTTGACCCCGGCTGGTTTTGAACCCACTAACATCGAGTCCTGAGCCAAGCACTTTACCCCAAGACCACAGAGGTCGATATATATATATATTCGTACAGCCCGAACAGAGCGTGGGACACAAATGTTGTTGGGGGATGGGGGGGAGTAGGGAAGGAGGGAGAATGTAAGATCCGGGAATCGCACCGAGCACCGTTGTTGGTGGCACCTCAACCAAGAAGTGGTGTTGTTAATGTTTTGCACCTGTGCATACCGTGAGAAGTGCCGTGGAGCTCCTACTCTATTGATCCCCCCCCCTTCCCTCACCCCTGGATGGCGGGGCTGGGACCCCACAACCTAGGATAGAATTACTCTCCCTCTTATCCCCCCCACCCCCAAACCAAATTCGCATTTCTTACCGTTTTCCAGCCGATTTCACCTCGGTTACTTGTATCGATTTTCTCGCGCCAACTTTCAAAAGATAGCTTGGGTTTCAATGCGCTGGCGGAGTTGTATTTTATAAACTCAATCAAATATTAAATATATGTACTTCATCAAAATACCTCTGTTAAGTTGACATGGCTGACTGTTGGTTAACTCATTAATAATGAAGCAAAATTAACATGAAATATATATGCATACATACAGAATTTACGAAAACTCAGCGTCCAAATGCACGTATTAGTTGTTTGACAACATCCCTACACACTTAAATCCAGAAAACTATGCTAATACCATTAAATTGTTTTCAAAGTTTCGGCGTGCAAAGCCTGGAGAGCAAAGCTGTGCAAGCATGCGTGTAAAAAAGGTTGCGTACGAATTAAGTGCGTGGCATTACAAACCTCGACATCTTGGAGTAGGGCAGCGGAACATACCACAATAGTAAGAGTAAACAACACACCAGTCCATCTAGTAATGAGAATACGTTCTGAGGGTCATGAACGGTCCTACATCACAGAAAGTACTTGACATTATTACATGTGCTGTGCCACGCGCCTGATTCCTATGCAACTTATTGTACATGCATGCTTGCACAGCTTTGCTTTCCCGGCGCTGCGCACCGAAACTTTAAACACAATTTAATGGTATTAGCATAGTTTGCCGGATGTAAGTGTACAGGTATTTTGTATTACTTTTGGTTCAAACAAACTATATGTTTAGTTTGGGTACTGAGTTTCCGAACATCCTGTATATGCCTATATATTTTATATAGTACTATACATGTATGTATTAGAGATTGGTTGCTTGAATCCTTTATTCCTCGAATTCCTTTAATCCTATGGAATTCTAGAGCTTATAAATTTGTGAAAATCTAAAAAAAAACTACAAATACAATTATGAAGACCTTGACTTTATATAACCATTTTAAGAATGCTAAAAATAATCATATAGTCTTTTGTAGCTGGGAGAGTAACCAAATCACAAAAAATGACCAAGTAGTATTAATATAATTAATTTACTAAAAAGGTGTTATTTTTGTTGTTTATGACGTATTAGACACCAAACAAAATATTATTTATCAGTGGCAGCAAACATTAAACAACTATAATTTTTATATCAATTTAAATATTTTCACTTTAAATAAAATTGTATATTTTTAAAGATTCGAATATGAATATTTATTTTAGTATACGAATCCCGAATCTTGAATCCTAACTTTTGTAGAAAATAAAAATAATAACTAAATGATAACAACTTTTGGTTGTAACACTTTTTTTTATAACATTCACACACTCAATCAAATCTTAAATTAATGTTCTGGGATCTGGTTGTTGTTAAGTTTGTCCTATAATTATATTGGGGCTGAGCAATCAATAAGCAGCGTTAGAGCTATAAATAGATTTTTTTAATTTCAAATTTTAAAAAGTCAGTCAAAAGTTAATTACTCTAAAATGTTTTTTTTTATAAAAAATGAAAATACTTTCTTACTTACTATCCAAAACATTTCTCAGATATCCACTTCAAACAAAACAGATCAAGATGTATAAATAAAACACAGGAATTATCAAAAATCACGCATCAATAAACTACCCTCAAACAGACAAACAGAGGGTCATAAAAATTGTAACACACCCCTTTTTTGAACTCACGTTCACAAAAACGACATTATCCATCATAATCTCAACGCTGAAAGTATTAACATTACAATACTTTCTCTACATGATAAAGTAAATCACATTTTAAAATGCCTCAAATTTTAGTAAAAAGCTATTTTAGAAAATACAAACATATGTTATTACGGTCAACATTGATAACATTTTACTATTTTGTTTGTGTTATCTTATAGGTATTGATAATATCTAACAAAAGTGACAACTGCAGATGCCCGACACCTTGGCTCACTCAGTCTGTAGCGTGTTTGTTTATTGAGATAAGGGTCCCAGGTTCGGTTACTGGCATGGCCAAAAAATGTATCATTGGTTAAATGTGGGTTTTCCCCTTTCACAGTGATACATTAACCTTTGGGGGCTAGATGGTGTGTCTGTTCTGGATTCAAGTTAGTGTATAGGTCATGTGCTGATATAATCAGTTCAGAAAGTACACGTTAAATAACTCAAATAAATGAAAATGACAGCTACAAATCAAATGACTTGACGTATGAATACGTGAAAGTAGATCTATTAACTGTCACTAGATGTTATATTAGGTACATCCATTGAGAATTGGACTATAGGTATACTTGCACCTTTCACTCAGTCCTCTTTCCTTCCCCCTTCCTCCCCTTGTGTGTGTGTATTTCTCTTCCTCTCCCTTACAAACCAAATTAATAGCATCCATTTCCTCGTAAGTCTTTGAAGTGAAAGGAGAACTAGCGAGTGAATCAGAGGGAGAAGAGAAGGTAGGGGAGAGAAAAGTTGTCAAGTGCGCGCGAGAGACCTTGTGAAGTACCCTTTGTACAGTCAAGAATTGGCCATTAGTCTGTTGGCAGCCCTATGGGCTGCTTCGTTCACCTCTGCCATTGATCATACCACCCCCTAGTACTTCCATCTATCACGACTAAGAGGCTGATGGCTCCCAAAGAAAAAAAAAGTACTTGTCCTTTTCAGAGACACGCTCAAAATCTCGATGTAAGCTCGTGACCCCCACTCCCTAAAACCTCTCCAACTCTACCAAAACTTCAAAACTTCCAGCTTCTCTTTTTGTCTAGTTTCATTCTACCCTGAAAAAAAAACCACATAAAAACATTTTGTCAATATTTTAAAAATCGACAACATAAACTTTTTTTAGTACCCCGTCTAGTTTCATCACCCGTTCGGTTTATACACATATGTACTAATTACATTTATGTTATATGGAAGAGGAAGGCTTAAATTAGATAAAGGGTACACACATTTGCATGAAGGGATGATTGGAAAACTGTTTAGGGAGGGGGGAATGCTCTATGCATCTGACAAGTATTCGAACGCCTATCTACCCGTCCAGTCTATTACTATAGTGACGTCATTAGACCAAACTTGTCAGACTTGTTTGATCTTAAAGGCCATATTGAAGATAACAGAAAAATAGGGGCTGTATTTTAGGAAATTCAGTAGAATCAACATCTTAAGTCAAAAAACTCAACATTAAAATCATTGTTATTTCAAAAAGAGAATGAAAACTTTATCAAAAGCTTAAGACATAATCTACTTTTTTTTAAAATAAAAATTAGAAATATTTTTTCGCATCAAGGCTGTAATAATAATATTGCACGTCTGTGCTACATAATTCATAAACGAGTAGTGGAAATATTATCCAGTACTGATGTACCAATGTCCTGGGGACGCCAGAATGTACTGATAGTACATCTTTTACGTGGAGGCTCTTTCCATGTCCCGATGAGATGAGGTGATGGTGATGGTGAGTATGGTGGTGATAGTGAGTATGAGGGAGATAGTGAGTACGAGGGAGATAATGAGTACGAGGTAGATAGTGAGTATGAGGGAGATGGTGAGTATGTGGGTGATAGTAAGTGATGGTGAGTATGAGGATGATAGTGAGTATGATGGTGATAATGAGTATGAGGGTAATAGTATGATGGTGATAGTGGGGGATGGTGAGTATGAGAGTGTGGAACCAGTGAAAACACTTAAACCTAACTTAAGACCATCTAACCAAACCCTGGTGACCGTTGGGGTAGTTCCCCTTTCGGGAAACATATCCACGGTACCAGCCGGGAATCTAACCCGGAAACCCTAGGCTCGTAGCCAGGTGCGCTGCCCACTAGACCACGGGGCTGGATATCAAGGTGGTGTTGGTTATTCTTTATAACTTGTGTTGAAGTCACCCTCCTCTTAGTTGACAATTGATGACGAATGCTAGTCTGTAAGTCGTGATGTCTTAGGTGTTTGTTCCTTGTTGCCAAAAATTTCACATATTTGGTTTACAAAATCCACAACATTTGTGAATCGATCCTAGGCTTTGTTGAGCTTAGTTTTATTGTTTTCAAGAAAGAATACATACATTTTTATAGAGACCAGATTAACTAACACAAATACCAACAGTAAACTTATAAAATATAAAATTTAAGCAGATAACTAATGTGGGAGTAGTGCCTTAGACCATGCGGCCATATAAGCGTGTTATTAATTTGTTTCTAAGTATTTAAAATTGGTTGGGTGAAACATTAGGTATTGGTTCTTATATAATTGTATTTTTTTTTTTCAAAAGGGCCGTGTTATTTTTGAAATACAGTATTTTGAAATGTTGATGAAAATCCGTTGGGTATAACTTCGGGAATGATTGTCACTTCTCGTTTTAAATAAACAGAATGTAAATAAAACCCGTCAAAACCAAATATTTGGCAGCTGTCATTTTTGACAGATGGTATCAGTTTATAAAATCTTTAAGATCAATATGGAGATATCTACACTGTCTGGTACGTGGGAAAGGTGTCATTCTCGTCTCATTTGGTTTTCCGGTGACGAGGAAATCGGGGGAATGCAGGGTTCACGATATACTTGACGTACACGTAACGTTCACGTAATGTAAATAAGTTACTATGTAATTTGGATTCACGTAACGCATCGCGTATGATAAACCGAAATATGTGGATTCTTGTACTTTCCAGAAGGAAAATGTCAACTTTTAAGCTATCTTTACAAGTCTATAGATGTATAATATCACAGAAAGTAGTTTAGTGTTAATTCCAGTAAACAACAAACTCGTGTACTGTTGTAAGTTTTGTCAATATTTAATCTAAACGCAACATCTGATTGAGCGCATGATCAAACGCGCTACCCTCGCAGTAGATTATACTGTTTATAACGGGGAGATCGAGGTTCAAATTTCAATTTGGTGGTTTTACCTAAGTGATTTTCCACTCTACCTCCACGCAAATATAGGTGCACTTCCTACAAATGTAACCTTCTTAATACATTAAACCATTAGTGTAATTAGTACATTATCCTACAACCTGAAAGTGTTGTAAGACGCGGTGATAAAAATTCTGCTAGGCAATATTTCAACTACCTAAGCAGACACCCTTAACTCGTGTTTCCTTCACTCTCCACCTAAAAAGTGTCACTTTTAACAGCGTTAGTTTTATTGTAGTTGAGTGTACATCGCTCCTAGTATCGAGACGACTGAATTGTATCTATTCAGACATTTCTTAAACAAGCACCACAAATAAAAAGTTTGATTTGTATCCATTATCATAACACCCACAAAATCCTGAATTGTGTCTATTTTGAATGGTCTTAATTCAGACAGTTTTCAAATAAACGACTTTAACAAAAATCCTGATTTGTATCCAGTGTAATTATTTGCATTATATTCACAAAATCCTGAATTGTATTCATTCTGAATGGTCTCCATTCAGAAATTTTCTTAAACAAGCATAACAAATAAAAAGTCTCACTAGAAATATTTGCATTATACCCAAAAAAATCCTGAATTGTGTCCATTTAATTGCGGTACCACTTGTCTGATGGATGGCAGCAGAAGAAACTCGCCTTAACCCTCTCCATGTTTACTAGAGAGCAGCACTATCTCTATATTAATATAAAAAATATAATCTTTTTACTTGTCTTATTACTTTAAAAGCTAAACACGGAATTTAGGACTTATTTTTATAAACATTACAGAATATATCTGTGTATAAAGTTCTTGTTCTATATATATATATAACCCTAGTATCATCTTGTTGGCAATCCTGTATTTAAATACTATTATTATGACAATTGACAGCCGTAGCTACTTTAACGACAACATATTAGAAACAATGTTTTTGTAATTATATGCTTTTAATCTTTATAGATTTGTTTAAAGTGTCATATCCTATTATCTACTGATAATTTCATTAGTTTATAATGTCGGTCTATCTGGGCTGGTGTTGAAATTGAAGTTATAGGTTGTCATACTCAACTTGAACACAGGCCTACATTTTATGTGCTAGTTTTGTTACAACATAAACATTTTGATTAATTATTCATAAACTTAACCAAAAATAGTATGTTAATGGCTTACGTATTTTTCTTATGGGATTAATTTGTATAGCCTCCCCTCCCTCCCCCGACACACGCTCCATATCCGTAGGTCTGTAGTCCGTACTCAGTGTCCCTGGTCCATAAGAAATTCTACTAGCGATTACAGAGTCAATATCCGTAATCACATGACCGTTTCAACCAACGAGATAGTAAGAGACTTCGTCCAATAAGAAAATTCGAAAGAAAATCGTCTACAGCAAGGAGCGAGCGTCAGTAGTCAGCTGATCATAATATAAAAATTAAAGAAACCAAAAACAACTTTGTCGAAAAAACTTTCAGTATTATACTAAAATGTAGGTTAAGTAATATCGCAAGAAATATATTTATTGCTCAATTTTAACTATCAAACTTAAAATAAATAAGTGTTTGCAATAGCCTGAAAATGGAAAAAAACATGTACTAGTATTTTATATGAAAACAAAACAAGCACTTTTAATATTTTTGATAATAAGGGGGTTGAACCTACAAAAGCAAAGCCAATATTTCTGAGAACTTGGTAATTCTCAGAAAAAAATTTCCTAGAAGCCGCATCCCAGGGTGTTTAGATTTTTAGAAAAATGCTTCCATAGCGACGAATCCTTTCACTGCCATACGTTCTTTTATTCCAATGCGTATGCACATATTTACTCTGCTGTTATTGGTAATCCGTACAAACTAGTCCGTAGAAAGTTAAAGTTGGTCAACTTCTACGGAGTAAGGACTTACAAATAAGGACTCTGTGGCCAGAGCAATCTGATATTGTGGCATCGATTTCTTAAGGACCACGGACCTACGGATACGGAGTTTGTGTCGGGGCCTTAACACTGCAATGTAAGGTTGCTGAGGTTTTTTTTTAAATATTAACTCAAAAGTAACAGTAAACGCTCTCAACCCATAAGTTAATGTCGGTACCGGTAATGTAAGTCTTAAAACTTAGAAATTTACTAGGAAGTTTTACCTGATAGGTAAACGTAAAGTAGCCAAAGAATCTTCAGCCTCTCAGACCCATCCATTCGACAAGAAACAATAAAATTACTTTCACTGCATCTACGAGAAACCGATAATGACGTGTCTTAACTTCACAGCCAGGAACACAATATTTTTTGGCACCCAACATTAAATTAAATGTTCAATCTCCCACCTTTAAACACAGATTTTTAAAATAATTTAACCCTACGTCTTCATTTCTTAAAGCATAAATTAGCAGTTTGAAATGTTGTTGTTTAACTAAGCCAGTCAATTTGAATAAAGAAACTACAATGATTTGTAAAGTACCTACCCTTTTATTATTCTTTTAAAAGAAACACCAATAAGTATTTATCTTTTTTTATATATATTAACATAGTGATAATGCTGCTCTCTATCTCTAGTAAACACAAAATGAGTTAAGGATAAGTGCTGTTCTATAGTAAACAAAGAATGACTTAAGGATAGTTTCTGCTACTGCCTCTATCAGACAAGTAGTGCCGCAATTAAATGGATACAATTCAGGATTTTGTGGGTATAATGCAAAGCTTTCTAGTGGATACAATTCAGACTTTTTATTTGTGGTGCTCATTTAAGAAAATGTCTGAATGGAGACCATTCAGTATGGATACAATTCAGGATTTTGTGGGTGTTATGATAATGGATACAAATCATACTTTTTATTTGTGGCTCTTGTTTAAGAATGGATACAATTCAGCTCCCCCCTAGTATCTATTATAATCGTAAGAGTGTGTAGTAGAGTTTACCTCTGTAGCTTGCAACTGAGTGTACACAGTTCCTAGTATCCATTATAATCGTAAGAGAGTGTAGTAGAGTTTACCTCTGTAGCTTGTAACTGAGTGTACACAGCTCCTAGTATCCATTATAATCGTAAGAGAGTGTAGTAGAGTTTACCTCTGTAGCTTGTAACTGAGTGTACACAGCTCCTGATATCCATTATAATCGTAAGAGAGTGTAGTAGAGTTTACCTTTATAACTTGTAACTGAGTGTACACAGCTCGTAGTATCCATTATCATCGTAAGAGAGTGTAGTAGAGTTTACCTCTGTAGCTTGTAACTGAGTGTACACAGCTCCTAGTATTCATTATAATCGTAAGAGAGTGTAGTAGAGTTTACCTCTGTAACTTGTAACTGAGTGTACACAGCTCTCTAGTATCCATTATAATCGTAAGAGAGTGTAGTAGAGTTTACCTCTGTAGCTTGTAACTGAGTGTACACAGCTCCTAGTATCCATTATCATCGTAAGAGAGTGTAGTAGAGCTTACCTCTGTAACTTGTAACTGAGTGTACACAGCTCTTAGTATCCATTATAATCGTAAGAGAGTGTAGTAGAGCTTACCTCTGTAACTTGTAACTGAGTGTACACAGCTCCTATGTATTCATTATAATCGTAAGAGTGTGTAGTAGAGCTTACCTCTGTAACTTGTAACTGAGTGTACACAGCTCCTAGTATTCATTATAATCGTAAGAGAGTGTAGTAGAGCTTACCTCTGTAACTTGTAACTGAGTTTACACAGCTCCTAGTATTCATTATAATCGTAAGAGAGTGTAGTAGAGCTTACCTCTGTAACTTGTAACTGAGTGTACACAGCTCCTAGTATCCATTATAATCGTAAGAGAGTGTATTAGAGCTTACCTCTGTAACTTGTAACTGAGTGTACACAGCTCCTAGTATCCATTATAATCGTAAGAGTGTGTAGTAGAGCTTACCTCTGTAACTTGTAACTGAGAGTACACAGCTCCTAGTATTCATTATAATCGTAAGAGTGTGTAGTAGAGCTTACCTCTGTAACTTGTAACTGAGTGTACACAGCTCCTAGTATTCATTATAATTGTAAGAGAGTGTAGTAGAGCTTACGTTTGACCAACAGCGGTTGTTACCTCTGTAGCTTTTCTAGTTATAGGAAACAGTAGGTCATAAAATGACGGACTTTTTTAGACTATTTTTCTCCCCCATTACCTTCTTCATGTTCAAATCTCTCTAAAACTCAACTATGACATTCACGGCCAACGGGCAAAGCTTCTAGATACGTCAACAAGAGCGAGGTATAATGGCTCTCACTAATGGCTCTCACTCACGACGTCACTCCAGATTACCTCACCTCACCTCATGTGTGTGTGTGAGGTGCTCCGAGCCATACATGACGTCACGATCTCTTTATCTCGCGGAGATATGGCCCTCTCCCTCCTCCTCTCACTCGCCCATCGCCGTTAAATGGGGTTCATGAAACATGGGGGGATTCTTTTTTGTTTATGGTTTGGCTTGTAAAAGGAGGGGTCTATGGGAGTGAGGGGTAAGGCCTGGTATTGTATAGAGCCTGATATAGGCCTATAGGGAGATCTTTGCAATAACCAAGTAGGTACAATCAGATTTTCATAGGAAGGGACCTTTTAGAAAATACGAACACTATTTCCCCCACCCCCAATTGTTTTTTTAGTACATCTTACTAACCGTTTGGGTTATACGCCTATTTACGCTAATGTGTTAGAGATGTGGAAGGTTGAAATTAAAGGAATTTTGCCTGCATTTGTGTGGAGGTGGCATGGAAAAACCCATTTATGAAAAATCCCTCTCAGTATACCTACCCAACCGGGATTATAACCCCAATCTCCCGGTTGTCGGCAATTTAGTCTATTGCAACAGTGACGCCTTAGATTGTGTGAACACCGAAGTGGGTAAAAAAATACCTTTTACTCTATTAATTTTGTTATTATATAGATATTGATGTTATCTGTAATCTGTATCTCACAGTAGACTAGACTGCCGATGACGAGGCGATCAAGTTTAGAATCCCGGTCGAATCTACTGGGGATTTTTTTTCTAAAGAGGTTTTCCACTCTTTCTCCACGCAGATGCCGGTACACATCTTCCAATACGCCATATTCCTCATCTCTAACACATTATCGTAATCATAATATCAATAAAATGTAACTCTATCATTTAAGGCTGATTAGGCTACAAGTACTTGCAATTGAATCTTTACCGGGGCTACAAAATAGAGAGTAAGTAGAGGTTATGACGTTTCAGAATTCACGAGACGTGGACAAAATATACCCTTGAAGTCGTCTGCACACCATAAACAAACAAATTAAGTACTAAATACCTCTGTTGATGTCACTCGAAACATGATTGGCTCGCTATTAACACGTGATAACGTTCACGTAGCATCAAAGTTCTCTCCTGGACAACTCTTACGTTAAGTAAACTGCGTCTGGGCTACTTCATTTGTAGCCCAGTAGTGGAAAGATTAGCCAATACTAATGTACCGTTACACAGAGGACGCCCGAATGTACTATACGTACATCCTTTCCATGGAGGATCTTTCCATGAAATGATTATATGAGGTGATGGTGATAGTGAGTATGAGGGTGGTAGTGAGTATGAGAGTGATAGTGAGTATGAGAGTGATACTGAGTATGAGAGTGATACTGAGTATGAGAGTGATAGTGAGTATGAGAGTGATAGTGAGTATGAGGGTGTGGAAACACTTAAACCCCATTACTTAAGCTTAACTAACCAAACCATGGTGACCATTGGGATAATTCCCCTTTAGGGAAAAACACCCAAGGTACCAGCCGGGAATCGAACTCAGAACCCTTGGGTTCATAGTCGGGTGCTGACCACTACACCATGGGGCTGAATAACTGCATCGTAATGGCCTCCGTCTAAAGACATGAGGATAACTTTTACATTATGTTACGTTACGTGAGTGGTGCGTTACGTTACTTGAAAACTAAATTGATCGTGATCCCGGCATAAGCCCCGTGCTACCCTGTGATCGTTTGTTGCTTTCAACCCTCCCTAGAAATATTACTCCACCCCTCTTTGTCGAGTGTGTGTGTGTGTGTGTTTGAATTCACGTTGAAATGTCGGCCTGGGGAATGGAGGCTGGGAGGGGGGGGGTGAACAATTTCGCAGTATGTAATTAATGGTTATCGCCCCAGCTAAGCATAGAGGAGGTCTACGTCACACAATGAACAAGCCTCGGCCCTGTGTGGTCCGATCGATCTACAGGCCTGTTGTGAATGTTGGCCACACTGGCCGTGTGTGTTGGTCAGCCTGGGTGTGTACATGTGTCTCCGTTGTATCCAAAGAGTCAGGACTACACGTGCTAACGTGTACCACTACCTTTCTGTGTCGCCCTTGCTGGTGGTACTCCTTCTGTGACGTCAGGGACTAAGTAATACTCCTTATGTGACATCAGGGACATGGTAATACTCCTTCTGTGACGTCAGGGACTAAGTAATACTCCTTATGTGACATCAGGGACATGGTAATACTCCTTATTTGACGTCAGGGACTAAGTAATACTCCTTCTGTGACGTCAGGGACTAAATAATACTCCTTTTGTGACGTCAGGGACTAAGTAATACTCCTTCTGTGACGTCAAGGACTAAGTAATACTCCTTTTGTGACGTCAGAGACTAAGTAATACTCCTTCTGTGACGTCAAGGACTAAGTAATACTCCTTTTGTGACGTCAGAGACATGCTACTACTACGTCTGTACCACCAGAAGTACTATAATTTCTGCGAATTTTAAATCTACCCACATTGAGTTTAAGTATCATTGTAAGTAACTTGCACCCTTGATCATGTAGTCTAAGGTGTCAGCATCACAATGCAGTGGCTTACTGATGACTGGTAGGTTGAGATACTAATCCAAGCCTAGTGCACTAAAGGGCGCGTTTCCATATGGGATTTATCCTCCCTCAAGTTAATGGTAGTTCACTTCCTTCTAAAACCACCCCCACACCCCTTAGATTAATCCATTAGTAATATTTATGTTTGACCTACTGACAAGAATATTTTAATTTTTTAAAGTGTTTTTGAAATGCACAAAATATTGTTACAATTTGGATGAAATTCGTGAAATCGTTTCGGCTGTGTCCTCAGGTACAGACAAACAAAAGGACAGACAGACATAATGGTAATACCCACTTTTTTCAGTTCGGAACACAGAAAAAAAAAAGTATCATGATTACAATACTCCCTCTATATGCTAGAGTGAGATTTCCACTGTAGCCTGTTATTACTAAACGTGTGTAAAATGTCCCCAGTTTACCAACGCTGCTATCTTGTCTTTGTTTACAGGGACGCGAGCGGTTCCCCCTCGTGTTGAGAAACGCAGGTTCGACGTCACTCACCAGGTGTTCTCTACCAGTCCTTACTTCAGGGAGGAGGTGCCATGGTAAGGGGAGATCCAAGGTGCAAATACAAAGTATGTTGCCTAGGTGTGGAGTTATCAGTATCAGTGAGCAAGCGGACCTCAATTAGACTCTTGCCTAAAATGGAATACAGAAAACCTCACTACGATGAGCCATCTGGTTCGATCTGTATTATCTAACTAAGTTATGTATTATCCGTGGAGTGAGAAGGCTCTTAAGACTTCTGGTTCGAGCTGTATTATCTAACTAAGTTATGTATCCGTGGAGTGAGAAGGCTCTTAAGACTTCTGGTTCGAGCTGTATTACTTAAGTTAAATGTTACCCGGTGTATGTGCCTATGCAGCCTTGCAATGCAGTAAAGTAGAGAGGGTTGCTTATTGCGATCAATCTCAACCGGTCCGGGTTGTGTCCGCGCACTAGGGGTGTTTTAAAAAATTGAGATTTTCCTAGACCTTTCCATACTAAAGCTGTATAATTTCCAATAATCTACACCTTTCATTCAATTTCTTCTACCCTTATAATCTTAGAACTAGGTAATTACCTTGATTTTGAAATTACTGATAATTTATTTGTGTGTGTCTCATAATTTACTTTCCATATGGGCTCCCTGCATATTTACACTAATGGGGAAAGGATCAAAAGGGTAGAATTTAAAGTAAAGGTACCCAAATTTGCATGGAGTAAGACATGTTTGTACTCCAGTATTGTGGTTCTGACATATTATATATATAATGTCATAAACTAGAAAGCATTACATGTATGTAGATAATTTGTTGTAAACTAATATGTTATATATAGATAATACGTCGTAAACTAATAATCTATATAACAACTATGTCGTAAACTAATATAATATATAACCGTCGTAAACTAATATTATGTGTATAGGCCAATAATAATATTAGTTTACGACAAAATATCGTGACTGTACTAATTAATGAAATGAAAACTATGAATTAATTTGCTTATTAAAAGTTACAGCTTTATTTTTAATAATGTGTGTTTATGAATACAATTAGTTTGAAATTATTTTTAAACTTTTAGTTAATTTATTAAAAATATTTCTTAGTTACAACCATTATTTAAATGATTTGAAAAAAATCAAAAACGATGATTTCATTACCTAATGTCGACGATTTTTATTCGACACCAGTGGCGGCTCGTAGCTAAAACTAGTGGGGGTGCTGCTCCAGACAATTTTTAGCCTTTTTTTTAAAATTGTGTAAAAGAAAAAAAAACATGTATAAAAAGAAAATTACTTAGGAACTTGATAAAATATTAACAAAAAAAACTTTTTTACTTACTTTAACTTAAATTGTTACAGTTCAAGCTTGATCTATTCATCTAAAAATTAAATCCATTCTTTTTGTTTTAATTTGCGCAAAAAGTTCAATAATTTTATCCTTGATCTCTGGATGACAATTGAGGATATTTTTCTCCATTGAAAGTACTGAAAACACATTTTGTCTTTCCGAATTCATAGTGCCTCTTAAAAAAGTTTTTATTCTTTTCAATGTTGAAAAGCAGCTCTCTGCCTCTGATGTAGTCATGGGAATTGTCAAGAGGATTTTTATTAATTTCGTAATTTCACTAAAAGCATCATCTAGATTATTTTCCAAGATAAATTTCAGCAGCTCAATTAATTTGCAATATTCATGAATATCAGTCCTACAATAGAATACTATTAGTTCAGTTTCAAGCTTTTCTTTTTCACTCATGGGATAAGCTTCAGTAGTCAGTACTATCTCTTTTGTGGGATGTTCATTCTTAAATCTAATGAAGCAATTCTTGTTGAACAATTTAGCAGCTACTAAGTGTTTAGTGGAAGAATATCTGTCCATTATATCAACACATATATAGTCACACACTTCCTTAGTTACAGTCATAGAACTTATTTCTTGGGGATGCAAGGCCATGGTTAAAGTTTTTTGTTAAATAAAAGAACAGAAAAAATGAATCAAATAGAATAGCTGGAAGCAGAATAACAATATAATTCTACAATCTTCTACACTTTATCACATTCAAGAATATGATACACGGTTTTTAAGCACAGCACACCCTGAGTAAAAAAAACACTTCCTTCCACCATAACGCCAGAACCGGCACTGTGAGAGCAACAGTGCTCTCTCTCTACCTGGTAATCCTGCCTTCCTCCCCACCCCCTCTTATGTGCGCATTCGCACAACAGTCAAACACCACGTCGTTGGCACTATGAAGCGGATTGGGGGATGGCTACTGAAGTACTAGAGCTTAAGGAATTATATATTGTACTACAAAAATAAAGAAAGAATTAAAGAAAAAAAAGGACTCATTATATTAAATGTTATCGATAATATCAAGTGGAAATAAGGGGTGCTGCAGTTCCGCAGTGCTTATACACGAGCCGCCACTGTTTGACGCCCATCCCCCTAGTAAGAAACATTCAATGAAACTATTCTTACCAGAAGTGTGTTAGGTTACATTTAGTTACAAAATATTTTATTGAAACTAGTTTGCAATCAATTTGTCAGACCTTTTTTTTCAGGAGCAAGGCTACCTTGAAACTCCGTCCAGAGTCCCAACTGCCATTCATTCGGCCCCTGGCCTCTTCTTCTTGAGGCCACGTGTCATCAGCAAGTAGGTCGAGCCACCACTAGAGTGAGAAGCAGTCGAGCAGCCAAGCGTGCGTCCGATGACGCCACCGTCGTGTAGGTATTATCACTGCCATGCCCAGGTCTTCCTCAACGCTGACCACGGCCGTACCACTCTACCGCAGAAACACAGTTGGCGGAACTACCGAGTTAAACTGGTTAGTAGTGTTGGTTACCTTCATGCCTGCTATCTATCTTCAGTCTTGGGAACTATCACTAAAGCTGGTAAGTAGTGTGGTTACCTTCATGCCTGCTATTTATCTTCAGTCTTGGGAACTATCACTAAAGCTGGTAAGTAGTGTTGTTACCTTAATGCCTGCTATCTATCTTCAGTCATGAGAACTATCAATAAAGCTGGTAAGTAGTATGGTTACCTTCATGCCTGCTATCTTTTTCAGTCTTGGGAACTATCACTAAAGCTGGTAAGTAGTATGGTTACCTTCATGCCTGCTATCTATCTTCAGTCTTGGGAACTATCACTAAAGCTGGTAAGTAGTGTGGTTACCTTCATGCCTGCTATCTATCTTCAGTCTTGGGAACTATCACTAAAGCTGGTTAGTAGTGTGGTCATCTTCATGCCTGCTATCTATCTTCAGTCTTGGGAACTATCACTAAAGCTGATTAGTAGTGTGGTCATCTTCATGCCTGCTATCTATCTTCAGTCTTGGGAACTATCACTAAAGCTGGTAAGTAGTATGGTTACCTTCATGCCTGCTATCTATCTTCAGTGTTGGGAACTATCACTAAAGCTGGTAAGTAGTGTGGTTACCTTCATGCCTGCTATCTATCTTCAGTCTTGGGAACTATCACTAAAGCTGGTTAGTTGTGTGGTCATCTTCATGCCTGCTATCTATCTTCAGTGTTGGGAACTATCACTAAAGATGGTTAGTAATGTAGTTACCTTCATGCCTGCTATCTATCTTCAGTCTTGGGAACTATCACTAAAGTTGATTAGTAGTGTGGTCATCTTCATGCCTGCTATCTATCTTCAGTCTTGGGAACTATCCCTAAAGCTGGTTAATTGTGTAACCTGCTAACTTTCCTCGTGTAAACCCACCTCTCCCTCTAATATTAAGCATGTATTTATTCCCATGGGGCAAGTAGTTTGATTCAAGTAGCTTGCTTGACTCCTTACTTGGCTCGTGTAAACCAGCCTTAAATTAAATCTTTACCCTACACTTCTTTCCCCCTCCTATTTTTCCGGATTTATCTGTGACTTTTAGAGGTCAGAGCTTATCTATGGAACGTTTAAAGAATCCAATTTTGAGACAAGAATCATCTCTCTGCCCAATCGAACTCCGTTCCAGTTGTTGTTTACGAGTTGTTTGATGCTTACATGGTCAGAGTACAGCTTCTTATCGCTTCCCTAAAAGTGCAAATGTTTGTTAAATCCTCTGCCCCTCCCTCCATCTTGGTACTTTACAGTTCTCGACGCAGTACGCCCGGACGTATAGATCTATCAACCACTCACAACATTAATTAACGTTTAATGAAGTGGCAGCAATTAATTAACTGATTTTTTCCATTTGTAAGTAATCAAAATTGTATCATAGCATGTAATTTAATTAATAGCTTTGTATGAGTGGTTAGTCTAATTAATAAGTATATGCATCATATACCTTTATTTCTTTAGTAGCGCGTCTTACTACCCGTTAGGCTTGTATGCTTGTATACTGATTACGATAGTAGTTTTATGGATGAGTATGGATATATTTAGAGGCAGTGTACCTGAATTTCTGTTGAAGGAAAGTGTAAAACCATTTATAAAAAACCACCCTCAGTACACCCGGCCGAGATTTGAACCTCGATCTTCCCCGTGATCGGCAATTTAGTCTACTGTAAGAGTAGCGCGTTAGTTTTGCGGCCACCTTTATCTAATTGTGCATGGTTAGTAACAAGGGTTGATAAAGTTTGGCCTGTAGGTCATATGTGGCCCTCAATTTTTTTTCTTACTACCATGTCTTACTATCCGTTCGCGTCATACGCATCGGTACTAATTATATTTATATGCTAGAGATGAGGAAGGTTGAATTTATAGGAAGTATAACCATATTTGCGTGGAGGGAGAGTGTAAAACCATTTAAGAAAAATAACCCCCGATACACCCGACTGAGATTCGAAACTCGATCTCCCTTTCATCGACAGTGGTAAAACTATTGTTTGGTATAGGCCTATTCTTAGTTATTCTTGGACAGCAGGCGAGATGTTAACAACTTACTGACCGAGTAGTAATAGGTAGTATGTAATTTCCACTCTAATATCGTTATTGCTAGTTAAAATTATTCCTAAATATCTAAACTCAAGTATTATAAAAGTTTAAATTAAAATTAAATTACTAGCCTCCAAACTAAAATGTGTTCAACATGTGCAACGCAAATAATAAAGGGTGCATCTAGGTTTCTAAATTTAAAATAATAATCCCAATATATTTAATTAAAACCCAAAAGTTATGTTTGTGTGGCTCATAGCTGGACCACCAAGTATAATTTTAGAACTGGCTTTTAAAAACAACAAAATAACGCTTTGGTTACCCCTGGTAAACCTAAACATCTTGACTTTCCTTGTTGCCATTTTCACCCGGAATTGTGTGACGTTATAATGTTTATTAGCCTGCCTCAAATAATGTATTCAAAATATTCACGTGTTTTTTTGTTTTTCTTTGTTAAAAATTAAACATATTTTAACTTTAATTTCGATTGCAATTCTGTTTTAAATGGTATGTAAGTTATTGTTTTTTTAAATCAATCCTGGAATAAATTCAAATTCTAACTAATTTTTTTGAACGTTTCAATTTCATTACTAATCAACCTTGTGTTAGGAAAATATCGTTTGGATAAAATAAATGTATATTTCTGTTGGTTGGTAGCAACCAACTGGTTGTAAGATTTGTGAAATGGAAAATATTTCAAAACCATTTTCTAAGTATTTCTGGAAATCTCGCCTCTAAAAGAAGCTAAAGTGTCAACAGTTTCTTTCGTAATTGGAACTGCATCTATAGTTTGAGCTAGTTCACTCTTAATTATCATTGGAACTGCATATATAATATTAACTGTGTCGCTCTTATCTGGAACTGGATCTATAATATGAGCTGTGGGGGTGTTCGACTATTACGTAAGCACATTTTTGGCCATTTTTAACCCCTCCCTCCTTATAAGCAAAAATAATCAAATGCCAAACTCCCCTCCCCTTTTGGATTACGTAATATGTGTTAACTTTTTTAATTTGTTTACAGGAATACCCATTATTTTAGTCATGCAATTTTACCTATAGCCTGAACAGATAGTTAGATGCAATGACAAAAAAAAAAAGTTTTGCAATTTATAAATTGCTGGTAATTATTAACATGGAGGTGTAAATTAACATTGCAAAAAATTGACAATTAACCATGGTATACAGTGAATTTAAATATATTACAAGTTTAAAATTTTAATTCACCTTTAATTAAAGTTATACAAAAGGTATTATTAGTGACTACATGAATATTATACATATATATAATACATGAATATTATATATATAAACCTAATCTCCATTTAATTCGATTACCAAGGTCCTTTAATCCTCGTTCCAACCCTTTCAATTATTATGTTTATATTTGAAGGGCTAAAAAAAAAAAGTTTTGCAATTTATAAATTGCTGGTAATTATTAACATGGAGGTGTAAATTAACATTGCAAAAAATTGACAATTAACCATGGTATACAGTGAATTTAAATATATTACAAGTTTAAAATTTTAATTCACCTTTAATTAAAGTTATACAAAAGGTATTATTAGTGACTACATGAATATTATACATATATATAATACATGAATATTATATATATAAACCTAATCTCCATTTAATTCGATTACCAAGGTCCTTTAATCCTCGTTCCAACCCTTTCAATTATTATGTTTATATTTGAAGGGCTAGGTCACTCAAGCTTTGGATTACTTCTATAGGATTCTCCACTTCTTCCTCGTTTAGCCATCCACCATCTGCATTGCTGCACGAAGTCCAAGCGGCTTGCGATGCGCCCTTCCTTAATTTTGCCCATCTTTCTTGGTCTTACGTAAGCATTGCTTTGACCCCTCCCCCCCTACTCCCCTTGACAGCAAAAGTAAGCAAAGCTCAACCCTCCTGCCTTCCTAAAGATGCGTACGTAATACTTGAATGCCCCCTGTGCCACTCATATCTGGAACTGCATTTATAGTGTGAATTGCTTTCCACTTACATGAAAACTTAATATTTTCACAATTTCATGAAATTGAGCCAATAATATGTTTTTCAAATCCATTTAATATCTTGGATATCGGTTTCATTGGCAGATATATTAATAAACTGTAGGAAATGAATGTTGGAGAATTGGAATAAGAGATTTTGGGATTACAGAACAATTTATTCTTCAAGGCTTGCAAGAGAGTCAAAAAAATTCTGGCCACCAATAGACCATACAAAATTTACTTTGAGAACTATCTTTGTAATTAAAATTAAATCATATTTTGGATCTTATCCGTGAAAATGAGCATTCTTCATAGTGAAAATTTTGAAAACGAAATCTAGATCTCGCCTTTCAGATGCTAATCTAAGGGACTGTTTAAGAACTGAAGTGTTAAATTATGATCCGGAATTTAAAATACATAATCAGTGAAATGCAATTCCAACAATTACATTTAAAATCGCATATTAACATACTTTTTCTGAATCATCATCATCATCATCAACTGTTTCCAGATTATGGCCGGGTCAGTTTAGTAAAATGCCTCCATCTTCCTCTATCCTTCAACCACTCTTTCTCCTTCAATTGCTTCCTTTTCCTTCAACTTGCATATTTTCTGTTATCTGCTCCTCCCATCTCTTTCTTGGCTTCCCATGTGGTATCTCCCCTACACACTTCATTTCCAACATTACCTTAGGCATCCTCTACTTCCTTCCTCATTACATGCTTATACCCTCTCAGTCTTGCTTCCTCTACTATCTCATGTACTCTATGTACTCCCACTCTTTCCTGGATAACTTCATTCCTAATCTTGTTTATCCTCGTGACAGCTAACATGCTCTCCTCGTCTCTCTTACATTTAATGTCCACGTTTCTGCTGTATTCACGACAATAGGTATAAAGTACGCCCTGTACAACACTTCCTTACACTTCAAGGGAACTTCTCTTCTCCATAGCAGGTATCTTACACACTTAATGAACAACTCTCAATAGCAACGCAACCCATTTTCAAAACTGGTGTGAACAGCAGTGTTCCTAAGCCCTCTTGCGTCATGAACGCTTCCAGGCAAGTTTGCATTAATGCTATAAATTTGGTGATCTGGACCCATAATGACCATTACATTTAGTGAATGATCACCATGTCTGTCAACATAGACTTCCTCATGAATTTGGGGAGAATCTATTTTTATTAGTGTGCCATCAATAGTTCCACATACAGATGGAAATCACCCCTTCACGAAAAAATCTTTTGCAATATTTGTTGTGCATTCTGGCCAACGTATGGTCTTATGAAACATGACCTCAATTATGGTGTCAACTACTAATTTAACGGTCCGACATACAATTGATTTTGCTACCCTATGCATAGAAGCCACACCATGCTTCTGTCCTCCATTACCAAGCCAGTGTAGACATATAAGTAATTGTTGTTTGGCTGATAAACATTTACTCCTTTTTGTTACTCTTTGTAGGCGATGGCCGATTTCATGCAGAACAAATTCTGCTTGTTCAGTGTTTATTCTAAAGCACTCTTTAAATTGAAAATTATTATCAATGTCAAAATTTACTCTTTGTTTGTAAATCTTCTTTACAGGAACATCACTATCAGACTCATCACTAGAGTGCAACAACATTCGCCTGATCATAATTTAAAGAGGGTTTTGATCACGTAAATTATATATCAATAATCTGTTAAAATAAACAAAGAATTCTTAAATAAATACTTTAAATTTCAAAACGAAAAAATAACATGAAATCAATCTATGACGAAACTGTATTTGTAGTAACTCATACAAGTATCCTGTATAAAGAGCCTTTTAGGTTATGTTATTTTATTTTATTTTCATGATTAATGTAAGCACTTCTTACACACCTGTAGAACAACCCTCCCTAGCGAGTCTCTTACACACCTATAGAACAACTCTCCATAGCAGGTCTCTTACACACCTATAGAACAACTCTCCATAGCAGGTCTCTTCTAATTAAATCCTCTGTGTTTCCATTTTTCTACTTAATCAGGATTCTAAGATATTCTACGTTCTGTACTTTTTCTGAATGTTTCATTGAATAATATCTTCTTTGGAAGATAGTGTGACTTAGTATATTGCCCAAATAAATTATTTATATTATTAACCTACCTAATTTTAAGAATAAAATAAATATATATACTATCATGAAAATTTTCAGAAATTCAGATGCACCCTTGGTAACATAAAGGTTGTCGAACGCTGTATTACATTATGGTCCCATCATATAAGCTATTCCATAGTGCATATGTGCAAGGTAAGCTCAGGATATGTGAAAGGTACATCCCACCTGAGATTCGAACCAAAGTATCGTCTGAAGTATAACAGCTCAATGGTCTAGAGACCATGGCTGATGCTGCATTGTCATTTTATCGTTAATTACCCGATAATTGCGTACGCTCGAAGCGCTATAACTTGATTGCATTGTGTTTCACACTATTGTGCAAGTTTTTTTAGTGTAAATGTAGTCCTAGGCGCGGACGAGTCCATTATTTGCAGGCATTGAAGCTTTACTGCTCTAGGGCTTCAATTAAACATTTGATTAATTTTAATTAAATTTGTTTGGACGTGGCATAAAGTTAATAACTCAAGTTATTTTGAGGGCTACCCACTTAATTAAGTCATTTGGAGGTGGGGGAGGGGGAAGTGGATAGAGTAAAGGATATTGTAATGGGTCTTACTACCCATCCGGGCTATCCACATATTTACTATTTACATTATTGGTGGGAATAAGAAGGGGAAGCTCAATATCCCAGCCTCCCCATCATTTGAAAAACAAGACAAGACGAGACTGATGACTTTCTACTTGTGTCCACTGGAAAAATAAGACTTGAATAAAGTAATGTATTTGTTACACACTCATCTCAAATACCTGACAGTCAAAGAAGGACAAATGAGAGCTATTCACTGCACACCCACCTCGAATATTGTCCAGAGCAATGAGTACAGTTGAGAGCTATTCACTGAACACCCATCTCGAACATTGTCCAGAGCAATGAGGACAGTTGAGAGTTAATCACTGAACACCCATCTCGAACAGTGTCCAGAGCAATGAGGACAGTTGAGAGTTAATCACTGAACACCCATCTCGAACAGTGTCCAGAGCAATGAGGACAGTTGAGAGTTAATTACTGAACACCCATCTAGAACATTGTCCAGAGCAATGAGGACAGTTGAGAGTTAATCACTGAACACCTCATCTCGAACATTGTCCAGAGCAATGAGGACAGTTGAGAGCTATTCACTTCACACTTATATCGAACTTTGTCCAGAGCAATGAGGACAGTTGAGAGCTATTCACTGCACACCCATCTAGAATATTGTCCATAGCAATGAGGACAGTTGAGAGCTATTCACTGCACACTCATCTCGAACATTGTCCAGAGAAATGAGGACAGTTGAGAGCTATTCACTACACACTTATATCGAACATTGTCCAGAGCAATGAGGACAGTTGAGAGTTAATCACTGAACACCCATCTAGAACATTGTCCAGAGCAATGAAGACAGTTGAGAGCTATTCACTGCACACCCATCTCGAACATTGTCCAGAGCAATGAGGACAGTTGAGAGCTATTCACTGCACACCCATCTCGAACATTGTCCAGAGCAATGAGGACAGTTGAGAGCTATTCACTTCACACTTATATCGAACTTTGTCCAGAGCAATGAGGACAGTTGAGAGCTATTCACTGCACACCCATCTCGAACATTGTCCAGAGCAATGAGGACAGTTGAGAGTTATTCACTTCACACTTATATCGAACTTTGTCCAGAGCAATGAGGACAGTTGAGAGCTATTCACTGCACACCCATCTCGAACATTGTCCAGAGCAATGAGGACAGTTGAGCGTTATTCACTTCACACTTATATCGAACTTTGTCCAGAGCAATGAGGACAGTTGAGAGCTATTCACTTCACACTTATACCGAACTTTGTCCAGAGCAATGAGGACAGTTGAGAGCTATTCACTTCACACTTATATCGAACATTGTCCAGAGCAATGAGGACAGTTGAGAGCTATTCACTACATACACATTTTGAACCACGTCCGGCCCAAGGAGGACCAATTAGGGCCGTGATGTTTCGGTTGCGAGGTCCTACATTCTTGAAAAATCGTCATCAGGTCACGCAGGGCAGAGGGGGAGAGGGAATCAATACCATTATGCGTTCTTGGGCCAGTTTTATGACTGCGGTCACGAAACGAAGCAAGGAAACGGAAATAAAGCCACGACTCCGTTGACCATTCCAGGTTATGCGACATAAAAATGACCTTGGAGAGGAAGTGACGTAGAGCTGCGCTGTTGATAGCCTAGTTTCCCACTCACACTTCTGGGTGTGTGTTCTATCTTCGGGTCACGTGGATTACAGGACAATAATATCAGGGAGTTGTCCACACCTCTAGATGAAACTGTGGCACTTGGAAAGCGACGCTAATGAGAGAATTTTTTTGTGCAGTTTTTGAATCACTAAACACTTTCTGACAACTTTATAAAAATATTTCTAGGTTTAGTTTAATTTTCTACAACCCACTTTGGTGACCGCATGGTCTAAGGCGTTACTCTCGCATTAGACTAGACTGTTGATAACGGGGAGATTGAGGTTCGAATTTCTGTCGGGTGTACTGAGACTCCACTCTCCCCATCCACGCAAATGTAGGTACACTTCCTATAAATACAACCGTTCTCATCCCTAAAATTACTAGCGTTTTTAGTACATAAGGGTACAGCCCGAACGGATAGTAAGACGCGGTGCTAAATAAAATAAAAGATAACTTATTTAAGTCTACGTTTTAGATGTGATTTATATTCCTAATAATGAGCAGTCAGCAAACCATAATGCAATGAGTCACTGTTTTTTATTTAAAAAGAATTTTATTATTATTATTTGTGGAGGGATTTATTTAGGTGTAGTACGAGCTGTATCGTTTGCATAAATGTGTATGTATATGAGCTACAAAGACCCATAATTTGAGTTTGGTATTGGAAATATGTAAAGTCAGCAGATTTCTCCACCAGTTATGTAAAGGAATCATCGTCATGTTATCCCATTTACCCCTTTATTTTTCTCGTTCTTTTTTTATTTTTCAAATTTGTAACATTTTGAATACCATGGTTACTTCTTTTTTTTTTCTAATGAGAAAAGGTTTAATATATTCTGCTGCTAAAGAATGAATGTATTATTTTCTATCACCATCCCTCGCGAATACACGAAAGTAAACATGGCCTCCGATGTAAATCATTAACATATATTTCCATGTGTTATTTAAAGCACGGAGCGCAATAAAGGGCTCGAAATAAAAGAGATACTCACTAAAAGGAATTTGTATTTTATTGCGCATCTGGTCTACATCATTAGTAGCCCAGTTTGTGAGAAGATTAGCCAGTACTAATGTACTGTTGTCCAGGGATGCCAGAATGTACTAAACGTACATCTTTTCTGTGGAAACTCTTTCCATGTCCCGATGAAATGAGGTGATGGTGATAGTGAGTATTAGGCTGATAGTGAGTATGAGAGTGATAGTGAGTATGAGGGAGAGAGCGAGTATGAGGTAGATAGTGAGTATGAGGGTGTGGAATCAGTGGAAACACTTAAATCTGTCTTAAGCCCAATTAACAAAACATGGTAACCGTTGTGATGATTCCCATAGCGGGGAAAATACCAAAGGTACCAGCTAGGAATCGAACCTGGAACTCCTATGCTCGTAGCCAGGTGCGCTGACCACTAAACCATGGGGCCGGTTAATAGCTAACGTTGATCCATCCCAAGTACCGTTGTATGTTTATTGTGACTAATAAAATAGTTTGGTGGTGTTCTTTGTTGTAATAATCCCCGTGTCGTGTTGTGGCGTGTTGCTAGTAAGTTTAAACTGCACCTGTGAATAATATTATTCTAATCACTCAGTGGAACACACATTGCTCAGGTATCGACGGACATACATTCCCATGTGAGATGTGTAGGCCTATGTTCGTGGGCTGATGAGTTTCCACAACGGCTTAGAACAGATGTCGGCGTCTGGTCGATAACGTTCGGAAACTTTAACGCCGTTAAAAGTTGATCTTTGAATACTCTCTAAACTTACAAAATAATATATCAAAAACATTCAAAGAAAATGTGAGAGTGACCAAAATAACCTTGGTCAACCATAATATCTCATGCTATAGGAAAGTCAAATTAGTGGAACGTGAAAATATACATTTTATTTATTCTAAAGATCATCTTCTAGAAAGGCCGGTACACCAGCATTGGAACAAATATTGAAATTAAGGGCTATATATAAATTGCCTCTACCCCCTTCCTGCGGGCCTAATCTGTCAGGGTAACTTGAGGGGGAGAATAGGAACAGCGGCAAAATAGATGTGTGGGTTTGTAATTATATAAGGCTTTAGTTTTTAGGGTTTATTAATAGCACTACACAAATTTGATGTTAAAAAGATGTTACAAAAAGATATAAGGACTGGCATACTTAACTATCGGCTTGATTGACACCCCTTGCAGATTCGAACCCGGTACCCTGAGCACGATGGTTGCCCTCCATCACAAGTACCCGCTGACCCAATGTTCTAATCCGTGTGGCCCCGAAAATGGGCAGAGTGACCCCTCTGAATAGATATTATTTTGTCAGCCCCGATAGCTCTAAAACAGAACCATTTATACTTCAAATCGGTCCAGTTGCCGAGAAGAACCAGACCACGTTGTTTAGAGCTGTCAGTGGTTTCATCCTAATGTTTACTAACGCATCATAGCAGTTCAACTAGACCAGTTCTTCCACTCACGTTTTTCAACACTTTTATGTTAGTTTTAAACAAACATTACAATCTAGGGGAGGGCAATCACAAAATGTGCGTATTCACTCGAGCACTTTACTTCGAACGAACAGGACAAGTCGAACACCCTGAACGACCGCGAGCAAATGATACGTCTAAAAACTCTGAGCATTTGGATCGTTCGCAGATGCTTGCCTTGTTCTCGCCAATTTCACCTCGAAAAGGACAAGTATTGGAGCTCAGTTTCAAAATGGATTTGATAGTGGCAACAGGTTATTTCTTTGCGCTTTGTGCATTAACAAAAAAGAAGAAAAAAAGGGACAGGAAAATGTGGATGAGGCAGCTGTATTGTAGGCGGCAAAATTCAGCACTTTTAGGAGGATTCCGAAATTTCACACGAATGTCATCTCAAGACTGAAATGTTGGTTAACCTGTTTATGTTCAGGGTTCTATAGCAACGGGTTATCTTCATAAATATATATATATATTAACCGCAAACATTCTTCAGCAGCCCACTCTGTGGTTTGCGGCAAATACTCTTAACTGTCCGAACTGACGCGAAGCCACGTACCCACTGAACACGAGAGAACGTTTGACTGAGCATTCCCAAAAAACCTACTGTTGTTCGAAAGCGTTCGGCTAGTTCTGGTCAGCTCGACGCGTCCTCGCGTATCCACTAACCGAATCACACCGCGCACGGATAAAACTAACCGGGCGCGCACGAACGAATGGTCAAGTGAATACTCGCCTTATAAGATGTATGGGCAGAAAAAATTAGTCTATGTAAAAATAGAATGAAGAAGAAATGGATGATCGTGAGGGCTTTGATAAATTTATAAGTCAAGTCGATCGTGGCCCAAATAGGTTGCCAGCCTGGACTTAAAGGAACATTTCATAATACGCTGATTATAGTTTCCTCCTTGCCACGTTGACAAACGAGCATCGAACCGTGATTACTCCTTAAACTAAAAACAAAGGAACGAGTCAATAATCAGGTTAAGGTCTATTAGTATCTGCAGTGGAAATAACACGAAACAATAGGCTAGCTTGAATAGCAGACAGTGGGAGACCGGTTAGTGTTCCTTACACCTGTGTCGGACACTTGAATAGCAGACAGTGGGAGACAGGTCAGTCAGTGTTCCTTACACCTGTGTCGGAC
>CABFVZ010003796.1:13059-55322 GCA_902151445.1 Timema monikensis | reverse complement strand
GAGGCGGTCTGAGGCTACCCAGATCTTTTTAAAAATTTTAACTTCAAAAGACGTGTTTTGAAGCCATTATTTTCTTCTATAAACAGAATATTTTTTTATTTTTTTTATCATAATGTGATTGTGTTTGGATGTTTTTCGATTAAATTTAATGTAAATGTTACTAGATGTTTAATTTAACTTTGATAGCTTACTGTACGAACGGGAAAAATAGAAGCGATTAGAAATTTAAATAAGTCATAGGTTACACAACCCAAATTGTTATAATTTCTACAGATGTATTTTGAATTAAAACACACATAGGCATATACATAATTAGAAAAAATCACTGTCCATTTTAGAATCAACTCCACAGTCGTTCCATGTTTTCATCATATTCATTGCCTCTATACCTTTCCTTAATCTGAGTGTCATGTCAGAATACCGTCCTGAAACAAGCCACGAGTCAACATACTTGGAGAGCTTAAATAAACGAAGAGGGGGTCCATTGATTATTATAGATAAAATATGTTCTTAGTGATGTCATACATAATCAAATTCATCTTGGAGAAACTCCTCTCGCATTCACTGGAAGGTATAGCAAATGACTTTATTATATTCTTCAATACACAAGACTGTCCGTAAATGTCCTACTATACATATTCCCGGGAACTCCCAATTAATTGTCTTTCATTGAGTTTGAACTTGTCAGTGAGCTTCATTTCATTTTCCCTATATGTTATTTGTACATTTTTGGGCCAATTTTTCATGTATATTACTTTTATCAAGTTAACAATCTCCTAATATTGCTCACTGAGCAGTCTCTTCTCAATTGATTGTTTCAATGCTTCATAGAACTTTTCGGGATTTAAAGGATCATTACTCTTGCGTCCTTCCCTTTTATGAAGAGAAACTCCAGCAAAATTAAAATTTTGTACTGCTTCTAGGACCATGATAGTAAGTATCTGGTACTGATTTTCTACTTTCAAATACAGAGACTGTTAATTTCAATTTTTCGTTTGCAAATCCTCGTTCAATTTAGATAGTTCCTGTAACGCATCGCACATTAAGCCAAGATCTAAAATGAAGTTTGCATTTGTAATTTTATTCAAAAGGCCGCTAAAAACGCACTTTTCATTGTTATATCATGTTATATCTTCTTTTGCCTCTTTAAAATGGCTTCATAGGTTTTACATACAACTGAAATTGACCTGAAACTAGATGCAATCCATCATTTACGCAATATCCTACCAACTTTCAACATTTCAACTTGTAGTAATTTTGAAAAAATACTTAATTCCCTACTGTTTTTGGGGGAAACATGGTATAAAACATACCTGTTTATCAAGGCTTTAAACCTGTTGACTCTTGAAACAGAAACATCAGAAACTGAAAGGTCAAGTCTGTGATTAGCGCACTGCCAAACAATAAGTGATGGGAATTTCTATTTGAACAATGCCCCCCACCATTTTTCTTCCTAATCATCACTGCTGCACCATCACATGTTAATTTTATTAAGTCATTGTTCAAAAATGAGTCTGTCATTCCGTAAAAGTGAAGGGAGTCTATAACGGAATCAAACACACCCTTGGCAGTAGCACTGTTAAGCTCAACCAGATCTAAAAATAAATTAATTGGAGCATCCACACCTTTTTGAAGTATAAAAACATGAATGTACACAATGAGACTGGATTTATTACTTAATGGAGTAGCTTCGTTAATATTCAAACCAATCGGTTGAATGATTTCAGTTACAAATGTTTTCCTCACCTCATGACTAACATGCTCAACAATATTAGTACAAGCTTTATCTTAATGTAAAATACGTCCCGTGTCAAGGCATTTAACTCCTGTAGATCAATTTCTGTTTCGAAATTGTGAAAGGACTTATCACCTTTTGCAACCTTATATGCGGTACGAAAAATCTCTCCAATAATTTCTTTCTCGTGAGAACGCTGTTTCAGTATCACCTTCGCAAACGTTTCTTTTCCCCCTTGTAAAACAATCTTCTGTGCTCCTTTATGTCCTGCACTTTCATTGTGATCAAAGATCTTCTTTCTTAAAGAAGTCTGCTCTTTTTGTTTTGTATCACCATGGCGGCAAATCTCGCTACTAGCCCATTCTTTTGAAATTTTCATGCCTCTTTTTTTTCAACACCCAAACTTCCCACTTCTTTTCATTATTTACAACTTAGTTTTGAGTTTTTAACGAATAACCAATTATTTTTTTTACAAAATTCATTCTTTTGTTTGTGTGTCCAACAATTTGGCAAATCGTTTAGTTATGTTCCTCACTTGTTTAATTTTGTTTTTCATCATTATTAACAAACGAGTCTTTGAACAAATCAATATGGTGAGCTGACGGTCTAGGGGTAAGGTGTCAGACTTTTGTGTTGGGGGTCCGGGGTTCATTCCTCAGTCCCGACACACATTTATCTGATTGTCAAACCCTTCCTTCACCTCTGACAATACTTTTATTAATCACAACGTGTGAAATTTGTGGAATACCAGGCCTCCACCGTAGTTCGGATCCCACGTTAAACTGTAGGTCCTCCATTTATCTCACAATCTCACTATCATTACACACTAGCGTAAGTGCATATAACCCAAACGGGTAGTAAGACGTGGTGATAGTAATAAAAATAATAATAATAATAATAATTTACTTTTGAAGTTGAGGCGTTGCATCCATTGACGAAATGGTCACTAAGCCTAGGTTTTTTATTTGCTTGTGAAAAATAGCTGGTTAACGTTTTCATCTTAGCTCACATCCAACTTACTCAGCACAGAACGCATCACACAACCAAGATATACGTGGTTGACCCAGTACGGCTGTTTAGTGTGAAAACTGTTTTTTTACTAGTGTCTAAAAATAGCATTGAAGGGGGAGAGGTAGGATGAGTCATAGGAATTCGCACCACCATACATCAACTTTCATCAACCTTTACCCCCCACCAAAACTCTCTTAAGGTTACTTTTCTGCCAAAGATACATCTTGTGGTGAAAGAAAACAAGATGGCGTGTTAGGGTTAGAGAACGTATCTTTCATTGTTGAGCATATAAACTACTGTCCACCTAAGTAGCTAATTTTTAAATAAAACACCGCGCTTATGGATGTAATTTATTTGCTAATCACGTCCTTCTAAAGAGTTTTTTTTTCCTGAATTTCATGTTTGCCTTAATAGAGGTACCGTAACTCCGTTCCACTGCGTTCCATCAGAAGTTAAGCCCTGTAAATAAATATATACATATATGTATATATGTCATATCGTATAGATATAGAGGTATTATTCATTGTTCATGACTTTCTGACATTCAGACTCGACCCAACCTAGCACAACCTAACCTAACAAAAGCCTTTGAATTTTAGTTATACACAAAAGAGAACTTCAAACATTTATGGAAGTAAAGGTACATATCCTGATAGAGAATAGCTATCAGTCATAGTAACATGATTTATAACAGGGTCTTCTCCAGCCCTCTCACCCCAATTTGTGCCTTGTCCTAGCGTTCGAGCTTATAGCCTCTGCAAAACATATCCTAAGTAGAGGTTACACTTATCTCTGCTGATGCACCTCTTATCCTTGTGCATACTTATTATCTAAGCTCTAAGAGATTCAACCTTCCCCTCCCTCTCTTCCTCTCGAATAGACCCTACTGCTGACGCAAATTTTCCCATTTCACAATGGACCCACTTCACGCTTTGTATCAGGTTAAGACACGTTTGACGACTTCTCTTTTGCCAACCCCCTACACAAGAGCTATGTTCGACCGACCAGACTCTAGTTAAATTTTGAAAATGCACTCCACATCTCTGGTTTTCTCTTTCAAACCTTTACCAACAACATACTTTCTAGGTATTTAATCATCCTACATTTATCAGTCACGTAACGTAGTTCATTAATCATAGTATGCATAATATTTAATCAGAAACCATGCATCATATTTAGAAAAAAATCAACCTTCATTCATGATACTTTTTTTCATACATAGTTAGAGCTCATAACGTCGACTTAATAGCTGACCTCTTCCTTCATTACGAATATCGATACTACTATCCCATCCGTACGGATACTAATGTCTGACACTATCTTAGAAGGGAAGCCTTCCAAGCTTTTATCAATTTCCTAGATCCTCGGGTATTAATTATAAATGTAATTTACTTCATATCTTAAAGAGGTTTAGTTCTTCAAAGGTCTATGATTCATCACAGCAACCTTACGAATTTCGTTAAGTCTTCTAGCGAAAACACCCTTTACTCGACCGGTGGCGTCTTCAACTTTTTATGAAACTGGGTACACAAAGCCTACCATCCTTATTGTTGATAAGTCTCAGTCTAAAGGTTAAGGGTTCCGACTATACCCACACTTTACATGTGGCCTGTTTCATGTCAGTGTTTTACCTATAACGGTAAAATCCTCTACACTGCACCTGTGACGAATGTTGTAATAGTAAAAACTTGTATTCACTGTCAGGCGCTTTGCGATTATAGCACGTCATGCGGCACACTTGTCATTATACCAACCCCCCTTCTAGATCCGACCTAAGGACCATGGCGTGGAGACGTAAGTTGGCAAGCGCGAGTATTGTGACCAATGGTAAACGGTGTCAGATGGTCACGCCAGACAGTGATTGAATAAGAGAACCTAAATCATTGAGTAAAATGCTATAATTAACTCACTCCGCATTTATTTACAAATCACGTTGAAACGTCTAACACTACGGCCAGGCTAGAGCAACCAGACGTCACAGTTTTATGACAATTTTTTTAAATCATGGCACCAAGGCGTTAAGATGTATTACTAGCCATAGCAGTATTTAGTATCTGAAGAAGAAACGTAAATTTAAAAGAGACGGTGTCCATTATATTACTATGCAGAGACCTACTAATGGACCGTTTCACACTTTACTTCATGAACTCTGAAACGATAACGATAGATTTTGTTCAATATTTTAGAATGAGTGTAGCTTCATTTGACAAACTTTTGCTCATATTTCAGAAAGGGAGTCGGGAAGCAAATAATGAGAATCGATAATATTAAGGATTTCTTCTCTATTGTATTGTAAGGACTAGTAGATGCCAATTATTTCTTCACAGCCATATACTGTACAGGGGTAATTATGGAAAGATGTGCAACTCAAACATTTTTAAACAATCTGTTGTACATAAAATTAACATCAGGCTCTTTACACTTGTCACAAAACAAACCATTAACTAATTATGAAAACCGTACGCCAATGCCCCATGTGATTGTCACATACAAGGTCTTTGCTATTCATATTTTGAGGCCATATTTAAGGCAACGGCTTAATAATAAACACAACAATCATTTTGATTATAAATTGTTAAGGCCACGCTAGTTTGTGTAGTGCGCTTTTGGTATTCTGTCAAATAAATGGTGGCTCTTTCACACTGCCATACACCTAGGTCTAGACTTTGTGGGCATTTTGATTAGAGCTGTTTGCATACTTCACAACTTTGTGAGGTTAAGGAATGGTTTCAAATTTGAGGACACATTGACATGTGACATGGAAGATATACCTATTGTTAGTCCATGTGGAATTTCTTTAAGTCCAAAAAATGTCCGAAACACCTTTGCAGATTATTTTGCTAGCCTTGCAGGTTGTGTTACGTTGCAGTATAATACGATTTTAGTTGATTGGAGAGTACAAACATGAGATTTTCAAAACTTTTCTTTTGTGTCTAAATTAAAATACATTACGTTAAAAATACGTTAAAGATAAATATAAAATTAAGTGTGTGAAGGTTTTAGAGCAGTGAACTAAATTTAAGAACTATCTATGTTAAAAATATGTTTATGTCAATTCGAAAAATCAGGTTAAGATACATAATCACCGGATGTTGTGTATAATAACCAACAGTATTGGAGAATGTGATAAATTTTTCATTTTCTAGTCAGATTATTCACATTGTGTTATTATAATACTAACCAGCACCCTCTTGTTAAAGTCTTACGTTCGTGCAAGTTTGAACTTGTCTGAGTCATACGTGGCGTCTGTTGTGTGCATAAGTTGAGTTCCATGTTTCATTGAGTGCAGACGTGTGGTGTTATCTTGATATAGAATCTGTTAGTTTTAACACAATAGAAGCTCATTTTAATTAAAAGCTATTATTTACTTTCAAGAATAAGAAGGAAAATTGTGGGATCATGAGTAATGAAGGGCACCAGCACTTGATTGAGAACGTACGAGAGAAAATAGAAGATCAACATAATTCACGAGAGACTCTTGGCAATTGGACACGAGGAAAGGACAAGAATTTTGAAAGATCTGCAGAAAAAATACAGAAACATCACTCAAGAACAAGTAGCGATGTACTTGACGTTATGCGAAACCTGTCAAAAAAATCGAAAGGGAGAAAAAAAAGTAATGCGTCCAATGATTTTTAAAGAGATTAACTCAAGAAGTCAGGTCACTTTTGACATGCAGAGTCAACCTGACCACGACTACAAATTCATACTTGTCTACCAGGATCCTCTTACTAAATTTATACAACTCCGCGTGTAATCTGATAGTAAAATTGTTCTATTGCTGCTGGACTTGTAAAAAAAACCTGAGCACACGCCCCTATTTAATTATAATGTTTTCAGATTACAAATTATATAATTGCAATTTGTCGCTATATTCATGGTATTCAAACAAATATTAATTTCTACACAGTGGAATTACTATTGTTGAAAACAGCCCATGCACTCCAAGTCCTTGACAAGCATTTCAATATTTTGTTAGTGTGTCTACTGTATATTATATATTTACCAGTTTGTTTAATTAAAGCAGTTGTTAGTTTGTTCTTTTAGCTCTTCATTGTTCATTCCATCCCAACTTTCCAGTGTTACAACTTCAACTTATATCCAGAGCTTAGATTTCACATCTTAGTTTCAGGTTCCACAGTGGTGAGATTGCATTCACTTCATTTATAGATAGCTCTGTATCGGACATTGTTAAGAACTTTAACGATGTTTAGTACCGAGTGTTCAACTCTAGACCGGCGGGAAACACAGTGTCCAACTCTAGGCTGGCGGGGAACACAGTGTCCAACTCTAGGCTGTCGGGGAACACAGTGTCCAACTCTAGGCTGTCGAGGAACACAGTGTCCAACTCTAGGCTGTCGGGGAACACAGTGTCCAACTCTAGGCTGTCGGGGAACACAGTGTCCAACTCTAGGCTGGCGGGGAACACATTCTCCAACTCTAGGCTGGCGGGGAACACATTCTCCAACTCTAGGCTGGCGGGGAACACATTCTTCAACTCTAGGCTGGCGGGGAACACATTCTCCAACTCTAGGCTGGCGGGAAACACATTCTCCAACTCTAGGCTGGCGGGAAACAGTCTCTCTATAAGACCGATGAGAGACTAGCGTTCTGGTCGCTGCGACACAAACACCGCGATCAGGTCGTTCTAGTGTATTGCATTGTTTCACAAGGGAGGGGTCTTCGCTACGCGCAAGAAACGCTCACATCGACAGTTTTCAAATCTGTCGCGGTGTTCGTGTAGCTAGTCTGCCTCTCATATGAAACAATGCAATACACTAGAACGACCTGATCGTGGTGTTTTTGTTGCAGAACGTCAGTCTGTCACCAGCCTAAGAAATAAAGGCGATCGTTTTTGTCGCTACGACCTAAAAAAAAAACATATTGCATTTCATCTTTGTATTATGTATCTCACATTCGTAAAAATTTAGCATACTTAAAGCACGTCTGTGTTTTCATCCAACTGTAAATACTTGCTAGCTCGTATTAACCCTCCTCCACATTGTGTGGCATGGATTGTATGCGACGTTGCACTATATAGCCTTAACAAAGGAATTTTGTTGATTTCTTGCTCTGCTTTCTCTTCGAGCATAATATTCATTCGTTTTGATGGTGTCTTTACAAGTTTCTCAGCAATGGTGTGACTTGCATGTTTTCACCACGTGTAGAGCAACTTTTTATGACGCCCAAGGGCACACATGTGGGTTTTACAAATGGGGGGAGGGGCGAGATTGAAGTAAAATCTCCTGAGAGTATGTCCCCACCCCTTCTCCTTTTATATAGAAAATTAAACCTTGTGCAAGGGAATTTTAGAGCATCTGAACATAATTCTGAATTAATTATGAGTTTCAAGAGCCAATTTCACTAGGAGAGTTTCTGAAAAATTAACAGAAATTAAATTTTGTTTAAGCTAAACTTATTGAAAAGAAACCTAATATTTTTGAAAAGTTTCTTGAACAAAACAAAGGAAATGGCAGGAAATCTAACTTTTAAAATGTATATCTCTGTTAACTAGGATATTAATGATTCAAAGTTGTTCGTAGCAAATTGCTGCCAAATCCCAAATTCACCATTATATTTTTTCATAAAAATTAACAAAATAAAAGTAAATATTGCAGAGTGATAAAGGGGGTTGTAAACCCCCTTATCTCCCATGACTTTGCCTCTGTAGTTTTTGTCTCTNGTTTTTGACTCTTATCCACTCGTAGCAACGTAAGTATATATGTGTGGAAATAATAAGTTTTTATTTACTATGGGAAAAAACCCATTTGGTTTAACGGAGAGATCAATATTCTTTGTTTGAAAATGCCACGAAAGTTTTGAGGGTGACATGGCTTCTTCTCTTTTTATTTATTTTTTCTCTCTAACGAACACACAAAGCGATATTAATTCTACCACCTTCTAACAAGCAAATTCATTTATATTATTCTCAGAAACAGCTTCATCAATGACGTGATACAATTTTGTCCCCAGAGCTACATGATAGTAGATCCCATTGCTTTAATGGGTGTTAATTTGGTTTGATGACTATTACTGACGCAACATGGTTAGTAAGCAGCGTAATGGAGTAGTTATTAAGTTCGTTGAACTAAAATTACATTCACACTATACAGAACTACAAGGAATTAATTTTAAGCAGTCTGGTATAGTGATAGAGATATAAGGGTTCTGGAAGACGATTTTCTTAACAGTCAACATAGTCCATAGATCTATTCACTCTTTTTTAGTTCTAGTCTGAGCAAAGGTTGTTTATGGATTCCTTGCTATATGCTACTTTCATATTACTCGGCCACAAGTCTGAGTTCAGCATTTCAAAATTTTGGACAAGCGCCACGCTCTTTGAATGTGTATATATAGTAATATACTTTCAACACCACACTTTCATTCCACGGCTTGGAATAGTTGTAAAACATCTAGCTCTTTAACTGTCCATTATGTGGCTCAAGATTGCAATCAATCTTATTCAATGATTGTTGTAAGTGACTATCAGTAATCTCTAACCTATGGATGCCAGGCCTCCATCGTGGTTTGGATTCCACGTTAAACTGTAGGTCCTCCATTTCATCTCACAATCACCCTATCCAGTACACATTAGCGTAAGTGCGTATAACCCGAACGGGTAGTAAGACGCGGTGCTAATAATAAAATCTAAGCTATGGAATTCCCCACTCATCTGCTTTTATTTCTTCTTCTACTCTCCCTCCGATCTGAATTTCATTGATTCAATAATTCATACTGTGCGACGTATTATATTTGCTCCTTTAAAGCACCGGCTCAGCTCCAGCACTGTACAGTGTACGTATGGGTGGGTCAGAACCATAGGTAAACATTAATGTTGTGTGCATTGCGCTTATGGTTCCAAAATCTGGGGTTACCAGGGGTGGAAGAAAAACTTATTTCATACTTACAAGTAATTTTAGAATCAGAATTGGGGGAAAGAAGCGATGCTGAAATGTTTTATTCGAATTTAGTTTCAAGCAAACTGATTTGGGTGAAATTCATTTCAGGTCAATTTTCTTTCTATGGTGTTAATTCCTGTCCAAATTACCTTCGACTAGCTGACGTTTATTTTTTAAATTGAATAATTACACCTGAACACTGGACCTTTGGTTTGGTACGCCAATTCTCTTACCACCTAGCTATCTGGAGGCTATCTCGTGCCCAGGGTCATTATTAACTCATATTTTAAGGCAGAGTCTGTGATGGACGTGTGGAAATCGACTACATAAAAACTTTAAAATATGAGTGAATAACAATTCTGGGCACAGAACGACTCCTGGATAGCTCAGTGGTTATTGGCGTTATAAGCCAAAAGAAAAAACAAAACAAAAACAGAATGGTCTCTTTGTATGGGTCTTTAAAACTAAGTGTGTTGATAATTGTCATTTCAAAATGAAAATACGCACCATATTAAAGCTTTTATTCTCAGGGTTCCAAACCTGTCTCTGTCCTTGCGACGCAAATGGGCTAAGGTATGAACCTGCTCGAGTGACGGGAGTGTGCAAGAAATTACCTAGAATAACATTTGGAACACGTGACGCTAACACGGCTACAGTTTCATAAAGGACTTTTCGAGAAACCTCGCAAGTTTGGATGAGAGAACAATCAATAGGACCCCCCCCCCCTCCCTTGGCACCTATGGTTGGCCGGTTGGTGTGGTGTTGTCTTCGCGGCAGTGACGCCCCCAAGGGGAGGCATTTGACCCACTCCCTTGTCCCACTCAAGACCATAAGTAGTTTTAGTAAAAATCTCAATCATCTGAAGTGGAAAGCTAAAATATTTAGTGCTGAAGATGTGTTAAATGTAAAAGATAAGTTTCAAGAGCAGACTTACAACTTAATCCTAGTATTAAAAAGGCTTACCATTAAACATAATTACCAACTGGCGAAAACATCAAGTAAAAGTTTCAATACATTACATGCAAGGCCACTTACATAATTTAAAGTGATGCCCTTAATTGCTAGAAAACCACTTAAAATAGTTAGGTGTTAAATATTCATAAATGTTCTCTGTCTCCAGTGGCCTCCTTCATACCTTTTATCTCGAAATTTCTTCTGGCTACAGCCTTTTAATAAATACCTCTCCCTAAGTAAAATTTTGGGTGCGCCAATGCTTTGGTTTTCATTCTTGATACTACTTTTGTCACTAATTATAGATATGTATAGGTTTCTATCAGCAGTTTTTTTTATCTGCTAGCTGCAAGGAAGTTTCAGAGGACATTAGAATAGTACTCATATTGTTGAATGGGTGATTTAACATTTGAAACACTTTCATGCCCTTATTGTTGTGTATTTAATCCCATCCGATCTGTCAGTATTGTGGAGGTCTAGGTTCGAATACCAGGCAGGGTATTGAGATAATTCTCCTAAATCATTTACCATCATTAGTGTAAATATATAGAAAGCCCAGATGGAGATAGTAAGACGTGGAGCAAAATTATAAAAGATAAATCCTGTCATGTGACATAATTAATAATCTGTGTTACTTCTTCTAATAACTACTAGTTAATATTAACTTTTTTTTTCACCGTGTCTTTCTACCTGCTCTATGTACTAATTACGATAGTAATTCAGGAATGAGAAAGGTTGAAATCATAGGACGTTTAACCGCATTTGCATGGAGAGAGAGTGGAAAATCAGCACACCTGACGGATTCAGACGCCAATCTTCTTATCATCAGCATTTTAATATAACTAAAGAGTGACGCTTTAGACCATGCGGCAATCGAAGCAAGTAAATTACTTTTAATCATTCCTGTTCTTACTATTAAATTTGCTTTATACCAGCATTGAAGTGCCCGGTTTTGCCAAAGAGAAATATTTGAAGGCACAAGGGACAAAAAAAGGCGAAAAATGAAATAAGTTAAGAAAAAGTAATTCCAATAAAAATTATTTTACCATTTTTTATACCTTGTACCCTTTCCCCACCTTCAAACCTTTTTACTCTTTAGGTACCTGTTTGTCCTTTTAGCACTTTAAAAAAAATATCTATTTTATACTTTTACCACTTTTAGCCTTCATGCCCTTTTTAATTTTTACCATATTTCATTTTTGCTATTTAACTCTTTTGTCCTTTTTTGCCTTTATTGCCTTGGTTACTCTTTAAATTATTTTTTTTAAAAGATTGGATTTACTTTTTGCTCTTTTTTTACACCTTTTTACATACCTTTTAAATACTCACCTTTGCTGGGAAGAATATTTTAGGGCCAAAAGGCTATAAAGTAAATCCAACAGTGGTGTGTGGTCAATTCTGGACAAAGGGAAGCAATGAGGCTACACTAAGGGGGGTCTGGTAGACGCTAGTTTAATAGGAAGCTCTCACTGTTTTTTTATGTAGTTAAAAGTATTCTGAGGAAGAAGGGAAGGGGGGTGACACAAACTATGCATGGAATAAAACAAAATAATTGTTGCTCTTAGAAATATTACTCAATCATTAAATTTTATATATATATTTAAATAATAATTGTAGTTTTAACGCAAATAAAAAAAATTAAAAATAATGGTTAGTTTACAATTGCCGAAGTTTTCTCTTACAAATGAGTATGACCATTGGCCTGCCTTATAATAGCTTTGAATCTGGATTTATTTTACACGCCATTTATCATTAGTAAATTGTAAGGTCACTTATTTAATTTTCCGCCAACCCAACACAACAATAATAAAATTGAGTATTGAAACATCAAAGTGTTCTTTATACTTTTCCTGAAGAGAGTGTGGGTCAAAAAACCGTGACGAAAAACTATGCTTCGAAATATTACTTATGATTTTTGGCAGAGCAGCCCTCTTCCACTGCTCCTCTTGTTGACACACTTGTCATTTTACTACTGTATGCAGAGAAACAAACCGCTTCCCTTGGAGGATCAAACAAGCATCAATATTCTGTAAAATAATACTAAACTTACTATAATTTGCTGATAAACACATTATTTTGCTATAGAGTGACCATGATTGTATCTAGAAACAATAAATATAGGTAAAGACCACCTAAAAATAAGATTTTAACATTATTAAATGTACAAATATACATCTTATCAAGATGGTAAACTCAAAGCTAGCACTCGCCTAGAGAAACGCTGCTTCCCTTTCCCCGGCGAGGGCTGGACAGAACCGGAAACAAACGATTTGACAAAATAAAGAGCGAGGAGACCAGCTGGCTGGTTGGTCAATATGAGAGAGAACTGCTTGCTCTAAGAAAGAAAAGCTGCCACCTTAACTACTACACTTGCTGGAGATGTTTAACATTATGATGATTTGTTTCAACTTTATTTTCCTCTTATTTTCTTTATTCCCTTTTTAATGTTAGGGGAGCATTGCTTCCCATGAATAAACACCACTGAAATCCAATTTATTTTTAAAGGGGATTGGGAAAAGTAAGTAAAAGGGTAAAAATTCTGACTTCCAATTCCAGATGCACATGTTCATACACAAGCTGCATTGCACAGCTCTATGAAAACTAGTAATATATTTTGTGTCTCTTCTGTGCTATGGGTCCAAGGTTCTTATTATTATTAGCACCGCGTCTTACTACCCATTCGGGTTATACGCACTTACGCCAATGTGTAATGGTAGGGTGATTGTGAGATGAAATGAAGGACCTACAGTTTAACGTGGAATCCGAACCACGGTGGAGGCCTGGCATTCCCCTGGCATTCCAAGGTTCAATCCTCGGTCCTGGCACAGATTTATCTGATTGCCAAACCATTCCTTCACCTCTGACAAGATGTGTATTAATCACAACTTGTGAATGTGTGGAATGCCAGGCCTCCACCGTGGTTCGGATTCCACATTAAACTGTAGGTCCTCCATTTTCATCTCATAATCACCCTACCATTACACATTAGCATAAGTGCATACAACCCAAACGGGTAGTAAGACGCGGTGATGATGATGATGATAATAATAATAATAATAATACATCATCATCAAGCTTGATGAATTCTTTAATGTCTAGGTTATGATGATCCACGCTTTACATACTCAAAGGCAGGAAGAAAACTATTGTTTAACTCTGGTTTGCCATACTCATATCCCGATAGCTAGTGAATAAATATTTATTTTAGATATTGAACCATTTTGTTTGTAGACCTTTTGGAGGAAGAGAAGATGCCCGTGATGATCAATAGCCCCAATGTGAAGTACACGGAGGAGTACATTGAGTCAGTCTACGAATATCATACCACAAGTGTCGAGAAAAGTGGAAATAAACTAATTGTGAGTGCACTTCATTTTAAATCATATTTGACTTAATCCTCTAGTTAGTTAACATGTTTACATTGTTTCTTAGTTACAGTACTTAGTTAAGGCATTAATTATAAGATGAAATGTTCTATTGGCCATAAACAATATTTTAACATGCCGTTGGACCATGTTTAACGTGTTCACTTAATCTATATAGGACTTGGGAAACTTCAGTATTATAATATATGTATATGTGTGTGTATTATATATATATATATGTGTAGGAATATTAGGGATGTAATTCAATATGGCATTAGTGACTAGTAGAATAGAAAATAGTTTTCTTTAATTTGAAATGTTTAATGTATATACCATGATAAATTTATCCTTGGCAGAAACTTGGGCCCTAAGCCTTAATTTTAAGTCTCATTAGTAGAGTAAAAAAGAAGAGCGTAGCTCACATTTTGAGGTGCGCGTGCGGGGCGGCCTTTTGAATTTTGGAGGACATTTGAATTTTCAGCTTGGTTCAACAGGTCTTGGCAAGATTGATTTTCTGATTGACAGGTGATTAATTTATTGTTTTAAATGTCTGGAAAAGTATGAACACGTTGGATATTCTTGACGGTATCCTCTACACCTTACAGCGTGACGTGAAAGCCCAAGAAGGCGGGTGTTATACCTGTCATTTCGAGCCCAAACTGATAAATCCCCCCAGTTTTTATGCTGTAGGTTATGATTTTCATAATACTACTGAACTGGTTTGAATACTTTTGATAACTGCGTTTCCTTGAAAGGCTACGCGTTTTAGTCCCTTTCTCTCCCTGCCCCACCATCACTTTGCGGTAAGTATCACCTTTTTGATACTATTAACATTACTATCCCTGCATTTTAACATGTTTGAACTGGTCTGAGACCGATTATAACTGCTCATGTCTAATCACGTTGTGGTAGGGAGATGAGAAAAAACTTGTATTTAATTATAAGAATATGAATCCATCAGACATGCACAAAGAAGTTCAGTAGGAATATGGAAATGTCCTACCGTAAGAAACTGGTGGGTTTGCCATTACAATTTCCACCAACTTGAATTTTCATTTCCAACCAACCAAAGTGGTGTGGAAACGGTAGTCTTTGGATCCGCCATTTGAAATTGATAACCACTTTTAATTTTAAGTCGGTAGATCCTGTTTGTATATGATCAGTCATTTCCGGCATGATTAGAAATGGTTGGTTATGATCGGTAGTGATCGGTCTCAAACATGTTCAAATGTGAGATTATTTAGATAGCAAATGTTAGTATTATCATAAACGCGATACCACCACAAAGTACTGGTGTAACAGGGAGAGAAAGTGAAGAAAAAGGAAATGCTGCCAGTTATGTAGAGTTATGAAAATGAGTCTCTACAGCAAAAAATTGGATTTACTGGTATGGTCTTGAGTTGTCTGGTATTAAATCCGCCAACTTGGGTTTTCACATTACGCTGGAAAGTATAGAGACCATAGAGAATTTCCAACATGTTAATTCTTGTCCAGACAAGTAAATCAATAAATCAATCTTGTCGAGTCCTGATGGAACATGGTGAAAATCAATCATGGCCACCCCACATGCGCGCTTCAAAAAGTGAGCCAGTAAGCTAGTTTACCCTACTCTAAATTTACCTCAAACTAGGTTAGCGTGGTTCTTATACATGTCTAAGGTTAATGTACCCCTATTTATCCCTTAACTCTAAAATCAAAGTATTACTAATACAAGATAGCATATTTTTAATTACATACACGGTATTTAGTAAAAAAAATTTTTATACATTTAATGACTTCTTAGACTTATCCTTGATCATTCTTGGGCTGACACCCTTAACTCGGTCAGTAGCGCGCCTGTTTACTAAACTAAGGGTCCTGGGTATGATCCCCTTCCATAATGATGAATTTACACCGGCAGGCTGAGTGTTGTCTGTTCTAGATTCAAGTTAGTTTATAAGTCATGTGTTGATATAATCAGCCAGATCAGAAAGTACACGTTAAATACTATGAACAAATGAAAACAATATTAAGCTTGGTTTACCTAACAAAAAGATGTTAAGCAACTAGTAGGTACTCTTGTAATTCTTATAGTATTCACTCGAGTTCAATGTTATTGCGCAGGCCAGTCCGCACTGCAAGAGACTGGAGATCCGCACCCAGCGACACCTGCCCAAACTGGGTTTGATGCTAGTGGGCTGGGGTGGGAACAATGGCTCAACCCTCACTGCTGCAATCCTGGCCAACAAACTGCACCTCACCTGGGAGACCAAGGAGGGACCTCGTTCTGCTGACTGGTAAACAAACCTCTTAGGGCTTCATGTTGGTAATGGATTTACCAGAAACATAACAAACAGTATTAGCCTCCCGTTGTGGATGTGACATATTTTACAAGGACATTTTACTTATCTAGTCTTTTATTTTGCCATATATATGTTATTAATATAATCTTAAAGCTTATCAAACGTTTCTTAGCGGCTTCTTGCATAGGCCTACATTAATGATAGTTAGCTTGGTCTTTAACGCTACACCCTATCAGCGCTGCGGCAGGATGACTAGGGAAAGGGAGTGTGCGCGTGCATATATCTGATGTACAGACTGAACACAGTGCAGAAGTGTGTAAAAGGGGGGACCCACAGTTAAAATTAATTCTTTAGTGACTTAAAGACGAGGTTCTCCACCTTCAACCTCACCTTACCATTGAGTGACAAGGTCTTCTCCCTCACCGCGCCATAGAGGGACGAGGTTTTCTCCCTCACTGTGCCATTGAGTGACAAAGTCTTCCCCCTCATTGCACCAATGAGTGCAGAGGTCTTCCCCCTTATTACACCAAAAACCGAGGTATTTCTACTTCCCCTATCTTCCTACTCTAAATCTCTCCCCCTCTATATCAATTTTAAACCAGTTTGTGACATATTATGAGTTTCACTCAACGGTCGGGGAAAGCACAGCAGAACCGACGAGACAAGTTGCAGGCCAAAGCAATGGGATAAGTAATGTCGACTCGGACACCTCAAGCCAGTACTCTGTGTCCCAGATACTTCACACAGGGGTCACAGCGTACTCTAGTACCAGTACCAGCACAATCTCAAGAGCTGACATCACCAATTGGCCTCATACATCTTCCTGCACCCTAGTCTGTCCGCACCCCCCTTCCTTCCACACCATTCTCTCCCCTAAGTCCTACCACCTATAGTAAGTCTTTACCTATCCCAAGCATCCATCTCCTTCACCAGTCAGCACAATCCCCGAGTGGGATAATTTAGAGCCGCCCATCTGATCCCTCACCACAAGTTGTCGAAGGTCCTGAAGAACCTTGGGACCACCTTCAGCCAAAACCACCACTTATAAGAACTACACTAATACACTTCTGCAGCATATTCAAGAACAGCCAAACTAGACCCCGGCACACTCGTCTGCAACTTTTGCCCATCATTCCAAATAACGATCAAGACAGGTGACTAAATAACCAGGATGTGCGAGCCCTGACAGAATGAAACTCTCTTTTCCAACTTAGCTTAAGTTGGAGAATGTGTGACCATGTAACTCAGAAATAAGGTTCCTGATCTGCTAGTTGTATTGTCTTGCTACGTTTACAACCACGTTTTCAATAGTATAGTGATAGTGTTCTCGAACAACTTTATGTATAGAGTAAGTAATTACAATCGCCCCCCCTCAAAAAATTAAAAACTTTCAAACTCTACACCACAAAAAAATCTTAAATTAGTCAGCCTTGAAAAGGAGTGAGATAAAGCTCCAACTATAGACGTTAAATCAGATTAGGGCACTTAGAAAGATGAGAAGTAAAAAGTTATTTGAAAAGACATTGCAGGTAGAACTTGGCACACTTTTACATTTAACTCCTTTTCGAGGCTGAATAATTTAAGGGTTTTTGTGATGTAGAACTTCACACTTTCTTGATTAATATTTTTTGTAGGATATCAATAATTTTGGTGAGGATTAGGTAGAAGAATATGTTTATTTAAGTACTCTAATAAATAAATTAATGCCTGACCAGAGTAATAACTTTTGAATTTTTACATTCCTCTTATTTTTTAGAACCGAGTTAGAGCAGAAAGGGGGTGAATGTGGCTTGAGCTGTATTTTTGTTACAGAATTGAATAAGAATGAATGAATAGACATATTTTTGTTGTACAAGATCTTGTGTGTGGTTTGTTTATAATGGCGAAACATGTGTTTTCTTGTGTGATTTATTCCATTATTTAAAATATATACTAGCACACATGTTTAAAATGTGCATGTTGCATTTAACTATACATCAAGTTTTAGTTCTACCTTATAGCCCTGACATCCCGAACCAAAACTGGCAATGCCCTAGGCGCAGGACGTTGAGAGGTACAGTTTGGGAACTCGTGGTCTAGCCTACTCTTAAACTAGCACCTTAGACCATGCGTCCACCAAAGCGGGTTTTTAATCAACTGTTCCAACATGTCTTTATATATCAACCACTAATGAACTAAGTTTTTAAGTTCTGATAATGTATGGTTCATAGCTATATTGCACTATTTGTAAAGGTATTTGGTTTTACTGGAACTATAATTGTTCATGTCTTCATATTCAGGCCATTACTAAAATTATTTTGTGGCCTCTCCTTGTTGATTGAAACCATACATGCAACAGGATACAAGAGATTTTCATTCCATTATCAGTCTCCCCTGTTGGTAGCAAATCATGGTGTTAAATTTGCAAACTAGTAGATTGATATTACATTCAATAATACAGTGTTTTTTTTATCTAAATTTCATAGCCTATAAGCTATAACAAAACGCACATGTATAGTGATGTATTAAATATATAAGTTATTGTATTTGTTAGTTATGGTTATAACCACATTTAAATATCGTATTCTTTAAATTAAAATATGACATCTGGACACGGGAATCGAGCCCGAGATCTTTGCTTGAGTACCTATGCCAATGTTCTAACCACTGAGCTATCCTGGAATCATCCTGTGACCAGGGTCATTCTTCACTCATATTTTAAGGCAGAATCTATGATGGACATGTGTAAATTGTTGGCTACAAATGTTTGATCAATTAAGATCACGAGCTATCAGATAACGCAGCCACCATCGACTTGATAAGGCATTATGCTGCCAATGGTACAATTACAATTGTACAAATAATGGTCATATCAAATCATAATTGTATTATTGACGGAATAAAGCCAACTACCGAGTGACTGTGGCTGTGTTAACTGATAGCTAGTGATCTTAATTGATCTCACATTTGTAGCCGACGATTTCTGCACATCCATCACACACTCTTGCCTTAAAACACGAGTGAGGAGTGACCCTGGGCACAGGACGATTCCTGGATAGCTAGTTGGTTAAAGAATTGGCTTACTAAGCCAAAGGTCCCGGGTTCGATCCCTGTGTCGAGGTGTAATTTTCCAATCTAAAGAATCTAGCAAATATATAGTGTTTAAATGCATTATGTGATGATCCAGGTATGGCTCGCTCACCCAGTCCTCTACATGGCGTCTGGGTTCAGGACCTGCAGGGGAAAGTGTTTATGTGCCCATGTGGGAACTCCTGCCCATGGTAAGCCCAGATAACTTGGTTATCGATGGCTGGGATATCAATGGGGCGGACCTTGCAACAGCCATGACTCGAGCACAGGTGCTGGATTGGGGGCTTCAACAACAACTGAAACCCCACATGGAACAGTTCAAGCCAAGGGCATCTGTGTTCAACCCCGACTTCATTGCCGCCAATCAGGTACAAGTTCTAAATATGTTGCACACTAAATAAAATATTTGAAAAAATATGGTTGAAATTAAAAAAAAATCTCTTATAATAAATAACAGTAGCTAGTAGATATTATGCCAGAAGAAGAATACCTATAAATGTAAAAGAGCTTAAAAAAATTGGCACACACATTTTTTAGTTACATAAACATATATGTGGTAATGTTTTTATAAAAAAAAAGAAGCCCCCTGCTTAAACTAATTTTTGTTCCTACTCACATATGTTCAAAATTCAGTTCAGTTACAACCGAGAGTAATTTTCTGTTAGACCCTATCTATAAATTATTAGGGGCTGAAGAACCTCAAAGCTAAACCTACCTACCTACTTACACAGGCACATACATACATACATACATACATACATACATACATACATACATTCACACATGCGCGCACGCACACACACACACACAGAGCACCTCAGTTCCTTAGCCCCAATAGCAAGCATGTGTAAGGATATTGTAGCTTTTACTTTTCATATGGAAACTTAAGAGTACCTACTTTTGGTATGTTATCAATGGTTTGAATTTTATTGTAATTACTTAGCACCATGTACCCATTCGGGTACTTTTTGGGAAGGTTGAATTTAGAGGAAGTGAATCCACATTTGCATGGAGGGAGAGTGGAAAACCACCCCCAATTCACCCGACCTGAGATTAAAACCTCCATCTTCCTGTCCTCGGCAGTCTATTTCAACACGAAATTAGCGCGTTAGCCAACTATGCCACCGAGGCGTGTGAATTCTATCAATTATCAAAAATTCAGCATTGCATTATCGTGTTTGAAGTTAAAACCTATAACGCCTGGGTTAAATTAAGTATGAGAGGTGTATGTGTGTGTGTGTGTGTGTTTTCTCTTGTCTCAGCAAACTAACCACAGGTATGTAAACATTGATCACACATTTTATAGAACACACGAGCAGACAATGTAGTGTCGGGCAGTAAGTGGGAACAGGTAGAGCAGCTCAGGAGGGATATCCGCGACTTCAAGACTAGTCACAGTCTGGACAAGGTGATAGTGGTGTGGACAGCCAGCACAGAGAGGTTCACCGAGACTCTTACCGGACTCAACGACACTGCGGAACATCTGATGGCGGCCATCAAAACTGATGCCACCGAGGTGGCTCCCTCCACTCTCTTTGCAGTGGCCGCTATTCTAGAAGGGGTGAGTGAAATTAAGTTAGTGGTGCCATCTATTAGACCATTGTTTCTCAGAGAGTGGTCCTCGAACCACTGGTGGCCTGCGGGATCCCAGGAAGTTTAGTAAGAATAATGAACCAAAGAATGTTGATCACATATAATAGTACAAACATTTGACACAGAATTTAGATATGAAATATCCATATGCTTCTCTATTTCTTTCCTCTGTAGACACAAGTCACATAAGAAAGGATGTCTGTACCAGCCTTAAATCAAAAAATGATGCATAAAATGTTAAAATTAATCAGACCACTATTACATACTAATTCAATGTGTTTAGTTGATATTTTTTACAACATTTAATATAATAAAATAAATTAATGAATTAATCTTTTTCTTTCATAAAATAAAATTGCCTAGAAATTATGTTTTTCCTGCATAATATTTAGCACCCGGCAGTAAAATAAGAGCAGATATTTGATATGTACTTAGTTCCAAGTACTATTTTGTTAAGTCCCACTAAACTATAGACATTAATTCTCAAAATTCCAACCAAAATAAACAAGAAAATTGATCCTTGTTGTTATATACAAGTTTCCCTTGCTAAGTGTCGAGGGGCTAATGGCAGAGATTCGCATGGTATGAGGTCGGTCACCTTTAAAGGGGAGGTCGAGTCTGAATCCTAACTAGGTGCACTGGTAATAGTTTTATATCCTTTCTCATTGCTAATTAAAGTTCAATTGCACTAAATGATCCTCACTATCCGTAGCCCTGGTTTAAGTCGCTAATAACTCGTATTAAAACTCATCATCATCATCATCATCATCATCATCATCATCATCATCATGTATTGTTTCCAGCCTGTGGCCAGGTGTGTTTAGTAAAATGACTTCATCTCCCTCTGTCCTTCAACCATTCTTCCTCTCACACTTTCTTCCAGTTTCCTCTTCTAACTTGCACACTTGCTGCTATCTGTTCCTCTCTTCTCTTCCTCAGTCTCCCTTGCGGTCTCTTCTCTAGATCCTTGATATTCATTAATCTTCTTGGAATCCTCTCCCCTTCCATACTCATTACATGTCCATGACATTAAAAATAATCAAATAAATTAATAACTTATTTTCAATGAATTTATATAAAACCCTACACTATTTCCATTTAGAAATATTTCCATGAAAATTATTAACTCCGTGTCTTACTACCCGTTCGGGTTATACACACTTAGCTAATATATAGTGGTAGGGTGATTTCGAGATGAAATGGAGGACCTACAGTTTAACGTGGGATCCAAAACATGGGGGGATGCCTGGCATTCCACACATTCACAAGTTGTAATTAATACACGTCTTGTCAGAGGTGAAGGAAGAGTTTGGTAATCAGATAAATCTGTGCCGGGACCGGGGATTGAACCCCGGGCCCCCAACACAGAAATCCGACACCTTAGCCCTATAACGTCAGGTCACCTGCCATAAATATGCGTGCCAAGAGTTCTATATGAAATATTTACATATGTCTGAAAATAACTATTAATAGTCATGTAGTTGTTGTCCTGTTGTACTGGATGTATTATATTCGTACGTAGTCAACAGTTAATATGTGAGTGCATATTAAAAGTTGTTGAGGTTTCTGTGGGATCTGCTAAGATAGTTAGAACTTACCATAATTGCATTACATAAGAGATGTTAGTGACATAATTTTTTTTAATGAGCTTCCATCTATTAGATATAATATACTAGCAAACAGTTCAAAACACATACAATCCCATCTGATTGCGCTTAACAATTATAGGTTAATACATGGGTCGGCCTAATAACATCCACCAGGCAGAAATTTTTAAATAGAATACTTCAAAAAAAGGATTGTCTAAGTTCTTTTTCCGTCACTTTGTGAAGGTTTTCATTTAAAGTGGTGGTTGTTTTCAGAGTACATACATCAACGGATCTCCCCAGAACACATTTGTTAATGGTTGTGTAGAGTTGGCAGAGAAGAATGGTGTCTTCATTGCAGGTGATGACTTCAAATCTGGTCAGACCAAACTCAAATCTGTCTTGGTGGACTTATTGGTGTCAGCTGGGATAAAACCAGTGTCCATCGTCAGCTACAACCACCTTGGCAATAATGATGGTAGGAACCTGTCATCTTGGAAACAGTTTCGTTCTAAGGAGGTAGGTACATGACTTTAAACTTTAGTTATTTAAGAAACAAGAAAATAGTGTCGGCTAATTTAGACCAGCATTCTCTAGATATATTTTTTAAACTTTTGAATTCTTGATAAGCTTTTATGGTTATCGATCACAAACTTCTTTTTTCACTACAAAGCACAACATTTTCCACATTTGCTTGTGTAAACCAACAATTATCATTGTGCATCTCCATTGACACTTTCTAATGTGCTATAAAGTTGTGTGTTATGCCATTAGTGAAGCCTTGGTTTAGTGATGTCCTAAAATGAATGCAGATCTGCAGGGAAAATTAAACTCGAGGAAATGAAGAATAATCCAGATGAAAAGAAAGATTCTTGCTATTAATTATAAAAGTAAACATTTTAGCCACTACCTACCCATCACACCCGCTTCAGTGATTACATGGTCAACACAACACTCTTGCAGTAGACTGGACTGCTGATGACGGGGAGATCGAGGTTTGAAACTAGGTCAGGTGTACTGAGTTTTTTTTTCAAAATTGTTTTCCACTCGCCTTCCAAGCAAATGCGGGTACATTTCCTCTAAATAAAACCTTCCTAATCCATAAAAAAAACTAGCGCAATTTATTGCATAAGGGTGTAACTCAATTGGGTAATAAGACACAGTGTTAGGAAAAGAATAGACCTAGAATAAACCATGAAAACAATTGCTTAAGTCACCTTTTGAGGCCCCCTCTGTTAAAAAAAAGTCTTGCTTCTATTGGTTGAGAGGCGTGTGAGCACCCAGCTGTTACTTGGAATTTTTGATACAGTATACCTACTTAACAATTCCTTGCTGATTGTCGCTTTTATATGCTTTCTTTCATTGTACATTTTTTACTGAACTCACAAGCTAGGAGAAATCAATATGTTGTGTAATTCATGCTAAATAAATCTTCTGTGTATAAGTAAAATAAAAGTGGATCTACAGCCCATACATTCAAGGGTAGGGGTGTGCGAAGCTTCGAAAAATTTGAAGCCGAATCGAATCTCAGGGTACTTCGTATTCGATTCGAACCTATGTTTGGCTTTGGCTGCCGTTCGAAGCTTCGGTCCATTCGAAGCCTTGATAATGATTTAATTACAGTCTGGTTTCAACAAGAGTTAAACCAAAGTATGGTACCTTAAGAATTAAAAAATATTTTTATTATTATGGGCAACTGATAAAATTCCTTAACGTTGTGATTTTCAAGACGGCCATTACATTATGATCATACCGTATTGATAAACATTCATTAGTACCAACTGAAAGTGTAGATAAAATAAATAATAAAAGTAATATTTTTAAAATTTTCGGCCAGTTTAAACTTTTAAAGTATTTCTTAGTTATTAAAAATATTTTGTAATAATTTTGAATTCATATGCGCAAGCAGACATTTTAGTTGTTTAATTACTACATGACCAAAACTCCTGTCTGTGCGAGTATATGGATATCGGCAGAGTTGAGCGATAGTTGAGCGCGTGCGCGGCTCGAGTATATGGATATAGCCAGAGATGAGCGATAGCCGAGCGCATGCGTGAGTAAGGAACACTACGTGCCTAATAATTATACTAAAAAAACTTAACGTCATCACTATAGATGATAATTGCTGTTAATAACTTAAAATATTATATATTTTCTTTAAAAAATAAAAGGATATATTATTTTCTAGAACGTAGATCACGTGTTTTTTGAGCGTCTATTTGATTGAGTCGTACCTCGTGTGTGAACAATTAATTTAACAGTATGCAGGGTGAAACCAGTGGTGATTGTGCAAATACTAATCGGCAAAGAAGTACTGTGTGGAATTTTTTTAGTAAAAATATTGATAAAAAGTCGGCTGAATGTCGAACATGCCGAAAGAACTTCAAGACTCCATCAGGTTAGTTGGCCGTTTTCTGTATTACTGTATTTGATTGAAAATTTGTAGACCAGCCTAAGTTTTGTATTAGGCCTATAAATTATGTGCAACAATTTTTGTAAGTGGCTTATTTTCCTAATATATTTTACTTTTAAATAATGTTTCCTGTAATTATCATATGGGCGCCCTTGAGGCCTAGTGTATGTTATTGTCCATTGTGGAGGGCATGTGCTTCCCTTAAATCCGCTTATGCTCATGGGCAAATTTTCGTGAGGGGGGGCACGAAATTTTGAGAAGAAAGGTGTGGATCCTCTCGAATTTCATGAGGGGGTTACGGGAACTCTCACAGAACAACAATAAAAATTAATAAGATATCTGGTTCGTGAGATAGTAGATGGATCCGCCACTGGGTCTAGGCCTATTATAAGCCAAGTCGATTGGGGTACGATAGAGGTTTTAGACTTTTTATTTAAGTTATCACACTTACCTTAGACTAAAATGGTGACTCTAAAATAGGGGATTGAATCCTGGTTTGGTGTACTGAGGGTGGTATTTTTCTAAATGGTTCCTCTCACGCAGTAGCCCTACAGGTACGCTATATTTAATCTAAATTCAACTTTACTCATCTCTAACACATTAGCGCAATTAGTACAAATGCATATTATAACCTAACGTGCCATGAAGCAGTAGGGGCCTACTAAAAATAAAGTTAGGCCTATTTTATCCCATGCTTTAATGGGAATATGGCAAGACTTTAGGCAATGTAATAGGCCTATCACATTTACTAAATTCCTGCTAGATTTCCATTTACTTACCACAATATTAAATTTTAAATCTCCTTTTCCCCCTTAAATTAATTTTTTTTTTTGGCAGGCACAACCAAGACACTTCTTAACCACCTCCAAAAACACCCAGGCAAATACAAAGAATTTTTAGATGAAAACAACAAGAAGGATCTGCCCGCACCTGCTCCTAGAAAAGATAGGACAGTACAACAAAACATCCAGACTATGCTTAGTAGAGAAAAGATGGTCTCATCACACCCGTATGCTCAAACCACCACTAACAAGATTACAAATATGCTTGTAAAAGGACTTTTACCATACAGCTTTGTTGAGGAGGAGGGCTTTGTTGAATTGGTTAAACATTTTGCTCCCAACTACAAGATTCCTGCACGAACTACGTTCTCTCGGAATTATGTATCAGTGCTCTACCAAGAGACTCGGGATCGTCTCAAAACAGAGTTTCTTCAAGATCTCCCATTTGTACAGGCACTAACCCTCACATCTGATGGCTGGACATCTCGTGCCACAGACAGCTATGTCAGTCTAACTTGTCATTACCTGAATGACAAATATGACTACAAGACATTCACTATGGAAATCATTCCAATGAATGAAAGTCATTCTAAAGCCAACATAAAATCTAGACTTGAGCAATGTGTTGTTAATTGGGGCATTTCACTGGAGGACATGACAATCCCAATTTACTGCATTACCGATAATGCACCCAATTTCCGCTCTGCTGCCAAAACACTATTTGGTGACAAAGCCCGTCCTTGCTTTGCACATTCTCTACAGTTAGCTGTTGACGATTCCAAATCTGAGTGTCCTGGTGTCAAGAAGCTGTTACAGAAGGCAAAAAACATTGTGGGTCATTACAGGCGTAGCTCTCAAGCACGGGAACGCCTTCATAGTCTGCAAGAGAGAATGCAGGTACCCCAGCTGGAGCTTATTCAGTATGTGGAGACTCGCTGGAGTAGTGAGTATTGCATGCTTCAGCGGCTTGTTGAAATGAAGGGCCCCATCGCTGCTGAACTAGCACAGTCTGAACACAATATTGAACCGCTGACAAATGCAGATTGGGCTCAAGCAAAGGGTGTGTTGGAAGTTCTTGAGCCACTTGCTCAAGCCACAAAGGAAATAAGTGGCGATTCATATCCAACCTCTTCGATGGTCATACCCATCCTACACTGTCTGAGTTCCCATTTAAACTCTCGCATACAAAGGCAAGAAGAAGGTATGACATTTGCGAGAAGCCTTTTAAAGACACTTAAGTCTAGATTTCCGTTGCATGAAGAGGATGAAATATTTCGCTTATCTATGTTAACGGACCCAAGATTCAAAGGTGTAGTTATCAATAATATTGTTGCTTCAGCAAATTTGTCAACTGCTTTAAGAAACGAACTATACCGTGATTTTGAAGAAATGGATTCAACAGCTGATGAGCCAGAACCATCAACTTCAAACTCTGGACTGTGGTCATTCTTCGATTCTCTACCAAACGAGAGAAAAGAGATGAATATTTCTGAAGAAGTTGAAAAGTATTTATCTGAGCCTAGGGTGAATAGATCCACAAACCCTTACCATTGGTGGAAGCAAGAAGGGTGTAGTAAATTCCCAAATGTCGCTAAGGTTGCGCTTAAATATCTTGGTATTCCTGCTACGCAAGTCAGTAGTGAGAGACTATTCTCATCAGCAGGAAATGTTGTTATAGCCCGACGAGAGTGTTTACTCCCTGAACATGTACAACAGCTTACCTTCCTCCATAGCAATCTTAAAAAGAATAAGTAAGACTTCAATAAAGCATAATAAAACCAGACTCAAAGAAATATATTTTTTACCTACCTGCTAAGTATAAAATAAAAAGGTGTTTTTTTTTTGGTTTTTTTTTGCATAGAGGTAAAGTGATTAACATTATCAAGTTGGCAATAAGCTACAAATATTAGTGCTAGAAACAATAAATAGCCTATAATATTCAGTTTGATGCTAGATAAATACCTCTATTTAATAACAATATATTAATAGTTTTACTCAAAATAAAATAGAAAAATATTCGAACTTCGATTCGGCTTCGAGAATATTTCACATATTCGACTCGACTTCGATTCGAACCAAAAAAGTGGACTTCGCACACCCCTATTCAAGGGTGTAGAAAGCTCATTTTTCAAAGGGGGAGAATGGGCCCACTGGAAAGTTGTACTATACCTTAAGCCTATAAAACATTGTATACGTACATATGAGTACCCTTATGGGTAGTACAAAGAATTACATGGGCAGTTTGACCCCCTGACTTCGGTCTTTATACACCCTTGCTATTTATCATGTAAAACACTGCCTAAGTAATCAATTTTAACAAAAACGTTAAAGCCATTTTTGAATAAATTTTAATTTAAAACATAATTTAAACTACCTATATATCTTTTTTTTTTTTTACAAAAAAGTATACAGTGCTCATCAGGTAAAACACTCCTATGAAATAAATTTCAAACAAAATTTTAAGAGACATTTGGAAAAAAAAAATCATATTTTTCAAAAATAATGATCAATAAACCAATTCTTATTTTTAAGGCTAGAATTAAAATTTTAAAAACTGACCACAGTAATACCAAATACCTAGATATCAAGTCTGAAGAAAATCCATCAAATTATTTCGGTTGTGGTACCGGGTACAGAAAGACCAACTATGGGACACACAAGATTTGCAAATACAAATACATATTTTGGGTACGTTTGGAGTCACATTAAATTTCAATCATCATCTCGAGGTTGACTTTATTCACAACTAAACTACAAAATTGTTTCTCTATACGAGTGAGTAAGAATATAAATGTTTAAAAATAATAAATAATTTTGAAAACAAAATTACAATAGGCCTACTATTATCTTAAAACTTACACATAGGGCCTAAGAGAATATAATATTGTTAATATTAGCAGCAGTGACATTTAATACCCACATCAGTGAGCATATGGTCGAGCTCATTAAGTTTGTTATACTGGTGACGAGGACATCAGGATTTGAATTCTGGTCAAGTGTACCAAGTCATTTTTCTTAAATGGGTTCCCAACATTACATTGGTACATTTCCTCTACATTATACCCCTACAATTCTTACAACAATAGTGTAATTATTAGCCTACTTATATGTATAACCAAATAGGTAGTGAGATGTGAGGAAATAAAATTAAAACTATCTCACCTTTTTGGTGTCTTGAAGATAATTGTTTCTGATGGTAAGTCTTTTACAGTAACACTAATATTATATTAACAACAGACCATTAGTCAACCTTGGTGGTATTTGGGTGAATTGCTCGCTTCAGGACCTGATGTTTGTTGGTTCAAACCCAGCCAGAGTCGCCCATTTATTTTGAGCGATAAATATCCTGAGCACAATTCCCTTCAGAGGGGAAGTAAAGCCGTCATTACCATGTCAGTGGCATTTAAAAGAACTGAGATATGTGAAAATATCTTTAATGGAAAAATTGGTAGGCCCTTTTGCTCTTGCTCATTAAAATTTTCATGTGCTGATAAGATTATTCAGTTCAGAAAGTGCATGTATAAAAAAAAAGCCACTACTATTTTACCGCTGGTTCGGTTCACTTCTCCTAACACAACCTTTCACGACCTTGTATTAACTAGCAATGCTGTTAAAATTATGTATGATTTAAACATTTCATAGTTACAAACTAATGTTAGATAGGTGTGTAAAGAATGGGTGGGGGAAGCCTAGTAAATAAACCTACCTACATTCTGAAGTTTTACAAGATGCGTCTTAAAATCAGGGATTCTAACTGAAATACTTAAAGGTTTTGGTTCCTGTTCCAGTTCTTCAGACAACATTTTAAAGGTTCTGGTTATATAAAATTAAAAGTTCCTGTTCTTTTCGGTTCAGGTTCCCAAAAATTTATATTGACTGGTTTTTGTTCCATTAAAATATTTATAAAGAGAACATAATATTAAAACATAACATAATACAGAATGAGTTATTTATATAAAAAAATACAAATAATTCAGGAACTGGATAGTTATTGCATAGTTTATTTTAAATTCATGGTTTTATTTAATTTTTGTTTGCCAGAACTATAGTACATATTATAAAGTCAGCCTCTGTGGTCTAGTGATTAAATTTATGGCTATTTATTCAAAGGTCCTGGATTCGAGCCCTGTTTCTTCCAGATTTTTCTGTGAAGCAGTGGGTCTGGAATGTTGTCAAACTCAGCCTAGCGATGATAAATAAGGAATTACTTGAATAAAGTCTGGTCTAGAAAACTGAGATTAACAGCCAAAGGTTACACCGTGCTGAACATATGACCCCTCTCTATCCCCGGGAGTTGGCACTATCTTCGCCAACAAATGGAAGCTGATTGTTTTGTATGGCTCGATTGCGGGCTGTTGCATGGAATTTTCATTTTGCAATTTTTGAAAATAATTTTTATTTTTTTTATTTTTAAATTTACATTTTATTTTTTTATTTTATGCATATTTTCTATTGAAAAAAGGTAGATATCTATAAACCTGGTTTGATGCAGCCAAACCAGCTACTTAACCATGTCGGAACCAAAAGGAAATAGTGTGGGCTTACATGATTTTAGTGTGTCTGTAAATTTAGATCAGCTATGTAGTGTGAGGGTCAATTATTTTTATGTGTAATAACATTATTTTATACTTTATTAACAGGATATTAAAATAATGATACGGCAATATTATCTATTTCAATTCAAACATTTTAAATTTAAACTCTTATTACTTTCGTGAAGTCTTTAACTTGTAGATGCACCAAAATATTAGACTAGTTTGCAGGGCTACAATATAATATAAACTTTATGTAATTCACCTTAAGACCCATCTTAATAACATCCTTTATATGTCACTCACTCTCCATGTCATTTAAGAAAATTCCGCACTGGGTAATATTTACTTCGCCCAATCTAGCAAATAATCAATTATTGATAAAACTATAATTGCACGTCTAAGCTACACACAATGAACCCCAACTTTAGACATATTCTTACTTGATATTGGATTATTTGAAGGCAGTGTGAAAATATTAACTATTTTTGACTCCCCTCTTTACCCCTCCAAGCAAACTGGCCATTCAACAACCACTAAAACTGTTTTAACTTGAAGGAATAACACTTTTAGATAAATGTCTTCATATTTAGCTTGGACTTCTTGTACAACTTGGCAGTTTATCAGAACTCCCCCTTATTAGATATGTTTTATGTCACTCAAAGTTAAATACATCATCCTAAGTAAGCTCTTAGCCTAAAGAGTAAAATGAGAAAACCCTACCAATGTGACAGTTATCATTACACAAGAATCTGAACTCATTATGCTTAATGTTAAGTGGTCATAGATACTTTACAATCCCCTTGGAAAATAAAGTATATCCTACTTTCAAAAAAATTCCCGAGAAAAAGTAAAATTTTATTCTAGTTCCGGTTTGACGCCTTGATTAAAATATTAACTAGTATTTGGTTAGTGACATATACAATTAAAACTGTAGTAAAACTAAAAATCTATAACATTAAATTTAATATGTATATGTGGACACCCTTATAAGGGGGGGAGGCTGTCCAGAACCACTTTCTGCTCCCCTAAATCCCCTGTATTGCTTTACCATCACACTCACTCTTCTATTTACTAGAAATATATTTATTATGCGAGTTGGCTTTAAGGTGAATTTTTGAAAGTTGGTACATAATATGCACTGCTATCAAAACTAGAAACAGGAACAACCTATTTATTTGTCACTTTTTGATAGTTCAAATCTTGAAACATAATTTAAATAAAACCTTTTTAAAAAAACTACAGTTATTTTAGACTAGCATGTACAAATAAACTTTGTCCTTGTCGTCAGATTTCCAAGAGCAACGTTGTGGATGATATGGTAGAGAGTAACAAAATCCTGTTCAAGCCGGGGGAGAAACCAGACCATTGTGTTGTCATCAAGTATGTACCTTATGTTGGTAAGTGTCGATATGATTGACAAGTCATACTCTGTCGGTGCTGCTAACATTAGCTGCCACCAATGTATTATATACAAATCTCACAGACCAGCTTCATTTATGATGAGGCTCACTAAGGTTAGTTAGCATATTATGATTTTCATTCAGGTTTTCCCAACCTTTCTCTTCATGAATGCTTGTGCATTTCTTTAAGAAATATCTCAAAGTTCAAATAACTAGCAACATGCTTTGGTGGACACATGATCAAAGGAACTATTCTCGCAGTAGAATAGACTGCTGATGTAAGGAAGATCTATGTTTGAATCTCACTTGGGTGTACTGAGGTTTTTTTCCAAAATAGTTTTCCACTTTACTTCCATGCAAACGCAGGTACACTTTCTCTATATAACCTTCCTAATCCCTAACCACATTGGTTTGTATAGTTATGTACTAATTATGCTTAATGAGTAGTAAGATACAATGCTAAAAAAAATAATAATAAGTGTCCCCAATATAGCATGAGTCAGCCATCACCTACACCCTTGTTGTTAAGGATAACTATTTTCTTATGTTTTTGATGAAATAGTTTGAATCTTAAGTTTAAATGGTTTTATCTGAAAAGTGTGAACCTAACATTATGCAGGGGACAGCAAGCGAGCCATGGATGAGTACACATCTGAGATCCTAATGGGAGGTCACAACACACTTGTAATACACAACACGTGTGAGGACTCTCTTCTGGCCTCTCCCATCATTCTGGACTTGGTGCTACTAGCCGAGTTATGCAGCCGCATCACCTTCAAACAACTGGATCAATCAGAGAGTCAGCGCTGTGGATTCAACTCTGTGCTCTCCATACTCAACTACTTTTGCAAGGTGTGTCTTTTACATAAATATATCAACAACAATGTGGTTTCATACAAGGCCACTCCTGAGAGTTACATACAACTAGGTTAGAATATTTGTGGATATATGTATCTTGAGGGGCCATTGCTTACAAGAGCGTGTGCAGGAATCTCTTCCAAAGAGGAAGGGAGACATAATTCAAATTTTCACAAGTACCTATTGTCAGAATATTGTAAATCGCGCCTAAATACCCAGGCTGTACTTTGTTTCACTCTGGTGGTAATCTTGTTAACTAAAGCAACTCAAGAGAATCTTTGTTTTTGTGAATAGTTTCTGTGTTTTGTTTTGTTGTAAGAATTGAAGAATTATCACAACCTATAATTTTTCCGAAACGCTTTCAATAGGTTATGGGCCCAGGATTAGTCCCTAATGCGTTGTTGGTTCTCTAAAGATAAAACGAATCAGTTTCATAGTTTTTGTTGCTCGAGTTAGCCATGCTGCCGTGGCTGTTAACGTCGTAAGAAATTTGTTTTTCATGAGCACATTAAGTTTAGTGTCATAATATTTAAGTGAACATTCTCACGGAAAATTTATGTTTATCAGATAAACCAAAAAGTGAAGTTTCAAGCAATTGTACGCTAATAAGTTTATTTACTTAATAGAATCTGTTTCTGTAAGAATAGACCTTGATCTTTAGTCAAATGTCGGAAAAGATCGACATATCAAGCGTTAATAAGTTTAATGGTAGTAACTACCAGCAAGTTCCAGTTGACATGCGCTCTACACACCAAAGGTATTTTCAAAATCGCAAAAGGCGAGGAAGCTATGCCTACTGTAAATGCAAATAAGGCAAACAAACAATACAACAAATGCGAATGCAAATAAAACAATAAAAAATGGAATTTATTGATATTTCTACAATATTTTGATACCTGTCTACCAATGTCCTGCTTCATTATCTCATGGAAGTTGCCCTAAAATGTTAATACTAGTACATGATTAAACTATTCAAAACATATTGTTATTTAGCGTGTAAGGGTGAAGGGGCTTCCCCAGACATTTTATGAAATAAATGATGGCAAATTCTAAATCACTACTCCAAACAACATGGTTATACGAAATTTCATGCAAATCAAACGGTAAATACCGAATTTAAAAATGCACCCCAATTTGAAAATGTTAAAGGGTGGAGGGTGGTTCCCCTACAACCTGTATTTCAAGTTAATTTCTCTATTTGCTCTACCACACAACTGGTTTCTGCTCTGATTATATTAATTTGTTAAATTTGTTAAATAAGCAAGTATGAATAATAGATTCTAATTTTGACTTAAATCCTAGATTTGGATTTGATAGGTTTATTAAAATTCAAAATTTAAAATTGAATCAAAATCTTCTAATTTTAAGATTACAATTTTTGAATCAAATTTGAAATTTAAAGATTCAAAGTTTTGAATCAAATTAGAAATTTTGACTGGCCTTATCTGAAGTGATTGAAAGATGTCTAGTAATGTTATCTTAGAATGTGTCTGGGCATGTCCTCGGTCACTTGCCTTTGTGAGGTTACCTGTAATCACTACGTATCTGGAACTAAAATGGTTCATCAGTATCATTTTCGCTAAGTTCATCCTACATCTGTTCTACATCAAACCTCCAAAGAGGTATAGTTTTTAGTTCCACACTAGCTAACCTAAGGGTAGACTGAGTGACAACTGCATCATTAAAGAATTTCTAAAACTACATTTAAGTTAGTGGTCTAGGGGTAAGGTGTCAGACCTTTGTGTTAGGGGTCCGGGGGATTCAAATCCTGGTCCCGGCACAGATTTACCTGATTACCAAACGCTTCCTTCACCTCTGACAAAGTGTGTGCTTTCATGCTTTATAAAAGTGTGGAATGCCAGGCCCCCGCCGTGGTTTGGAATCTACCTTAAAATATAGGTTCCCTTTGCTTTCCACCATCATCATTCTCACGTATCATCCGGGGGTATTTATTTATTATCTATTTTGGCCTGGCATCTTATAATTTTAAATCCAGGCCGTATTTAAACATTGCCAAATAATTTTCTACTACTATATAATTTCCAAATTTTATTTTGTCTAAACAGGTTCCACACCTAAAGTACCTACTCGAGATACAATTTCAGTCTCATTGCAGGTGGTCCGCCTCGGGTGTATTACTTCCCCGGTACCCTCCTCTGCTGGTTACCCCATTAGACATGGTTTCTCATCCCAGCTCGACAGTGCACCCAGCGGTGGCGAGCATCCCCCTAGCCACCACCTGGGCAGACGCCCTATCGAAGTTGCTGCTCCATCTACTCTTAAGCACAAACGACTTTCTTTCTTGTCTTTCCCCTATTTCTACATACCCTGAAATTGTCTCCTAACCTACCTATCCTATTACCCTCCCTTCCCAATCCTATTCTAGTCTTATCCTAGTCTTACAGTTAACTAATCTAAACAAATTCTTACACTCCGGGAACATCCAATACCTCTATGGTACGAGGGGGCTGCTGAGCAGCCACCTATCTCCATCTTGAAGCAGAGGGCCCTTACAAGACCTGATCCTAATCTTCTAGTTTCCAAGAAGAGGGATCTGCAGTCACAGGGTTCCCCCCTGCATCCTATTTCTTTCCCCTCATCTTTCCCCAATGTTCGGCTGGAATGATGATCCTTCGGATTACCGGGGTTACCTCGGTAATCTTCCCCTGTTGAGATCTCACCCACGTCTGTCTATGTCCCGCTTCCCGTATTTCTATCCTTGTTCTTGTCATTGTCCTCGTCATCATCTCCGTCTTCGTCACTGTTCTCATCACTGTCGCTAGTCTCTACCCCCTTTCTGTCTTTGGCCCTCTGCTTGTTTAGTCTTTGTCCCAGTATTCGTCTTTCTCGCAGTTCCCTTAACGATTCTGGGTATGGCCCCTTCCCCGTGATGAAATGGACCAAACCCGGGGATGGTTCCAGATGTACATTATCAATCCTTTCAACCACATTGGGAAAGCGTTGATAAGCCCTCCTACCAGTTTCATTGCCCTCCCAGTGTCTCTGCCATTCCCTCAACAAAGCTATCTCTGCGTCTTCGGATGTTTCCACTTTAGGTGAGGTGAGCATCCAGACTTTCTCCCAATTATTCTTTCTTTTCCAGTATCCAATTGCTTTCTTCTTAACCAGAAGGTCCAACACCTAGGGAAACACACAGTGCATCTGTCGTCACTGTCCGGTTGGCACCCGAAAGTCTCAGGAGGACGTTCCTCTGTATACTCTGGACAGCACGACGTTGTTTAGTCTGTAGGTCCAGACGCACGCTCCATAGCCAACAATAGAAAGAAGGATCGCGTGGTGATATGTCTTTATTATCCGCATGGGCATGCCCAATGCTCATAATCTTATTCATGACCCGCTGTGCTCTCCCTATCACTTCCTCTATATGCACCGTGAAGTTTCTTTTCTCATAGAGAGTGACTCCCAGGTATCTGACCATTTGGCTCCTTCTCAAGTTCTTACCCTCGACCTTTTTTTGCAGGATTTTGCACCAATCTCCCCCTGAATAGCATAAATGTAGTCTTCGCCAGTGCCATCTTTAGTTTGACACTTTTACACCACCTTCCCAGCCCATTTAGCATCTGATTACATCTTTCCTCCAGGCTCTTCCTTGAATTACCTTCTACCACTATTAAAAGGTCGTCCGCGAAGGCTATTAGTCCAGAATCTGCAGCCCCGGCTTCAGTTCCACATCCCAGATTATTGGTCCACAGACCGATCCCTGGGGGCATCCCTTAGTCAGTCTTTTCTGCACGCTGGTACTCTAACATCTCAGGGTGGCATACCTATTCCGGCAGTAGTCCTTCAAGCTTCTGTATAATTGTTCTGGACACTGCAGTTCTCTAACCGGTCCAACAATGCTGGCCACCATAGGTTGTCAAACGACCCCGAGATGTCTACGAGTATCCCCAACATGTATCTGTCAGCGGCTGAGTTGATCAATTCCATTGCTCTACAGATAGCATCCTATGTCGATTTACCCCTTCGAAAGCCATACAGCTGTTGATGCATGCCCACTCATGTCCTGTGCCTTAGTAATCTTTCACACAGTATGTTTTCCTGTAGTTTCCCACTCGTGTTTAGCAGGCAGATAGGTCTATATGACTTTGGAAGAAGCGGATCCTTGTCCTCCCCCTTGCTTAGCACGATTACCTCGCTTTGTTTGCAGATGTTAGATATACTGCCATGAGTGAGGCATTCGTTTAGCAGGGGCTATGATGTCTGCCGTCTTTTGTAGCACCTCGACCACTCGACCCAGGTGCCTTCTTCCCCATCTGAGCAATGGCCCCGATCACCTCGTCCTGACTGACCAATTTCATAGATTCCTCATTGGCATACATATCTGGCATACATATACTGAGTCATGGCCCCTCTTAACACCCTCTGTTCTTCCGTGTCTGCTTCCTCGTCGTCATCTGGTAACAATGTCTCCATCAGTAATCCCGCGGATTCCACCCAGTTCGTTGTGGTGCTGCCATCCTCTCTCTTGAACGTGGATAGCATCGCTGGGGGTTTGATTTTCCCAGCCACTATCTTGAATGGGATTACCCAAGGTCCTTGCTGGAGCTCCTCCTTTACGTATCTCTCCCAGCTTTTCCTTTTTTCTTCTTTCAATCACTCCTCAAACTCCTTTTTCCTTTCTCTATATGTGTTCAGCAGCACCTCACGAACGACTGGGTCCCTGAGCCTCTTGATACCTCCTACGAGTTATCCTTGCCCTTGTACAAAGTCCCTGCAGTCTGTCATTCCACTGTATATTCTCGACCCTGGTACCTCCTTTAGTCACTGGGATTGATTTCCTCATCGCATCCTGCGGGGCCGACATCAACTCCTTGGCTTTGATGTTGACATTGTCACCATTCTCTACTTTGTTGGGCAGTACCAGTTCACTCCTCAACTTTTCCCAATCAGCTCTTCTCATGTTGTACCTTTTCCTTATCCCTCCCTCATTTCCATCTGCCACCCTCCCTATTACTACCCTCCATCATTCAACCATGGTCACAGACCCGATGTTGCATTATGTGACGTTGATGTCGCCATTCATTCTATGTTCGTGGGGGGATTTCCCGGCTGGTTTACAACTTACAGTCCGTGCCTATAGATGTTGTTGTTCTTGTAAAAAAAAAATGCAATTTAAAATGCATAATTGGTGGGCATAAGTAAGTATGTATAAGTATATAGGCAAATATATATTTTTTAAGAGATGTTTTTCAGGAAATTATATTAATGTTATGTAAATGAAAATGGTAACCTATTATATTTACATAATTAATTAGCTTAATTACTTTTGTGCCCTCCCTGAGGAATATTTCTGGAACCGCAAGTGGTAATAATCACACATATTAAGCATATAATTAAGAATTTATTAAAATACTGGACCCACCCTTCACCCCAATTATTATCATTATCATAATAATAATAATCATCATTATTATTATGTCTTGTGACAGGTCCATTCCTTTTGTCATTGAACTTAGATCGCCGATGCCCCCCCGCCTCCTCCTTAAGCTTTATTTTCTTCAAGTCATCCAATATTTGAATTCTCTTTCTTCCTAAGCTCCTCGTTTCCTCAACACTTCCTTCTATGACGTTTTGTAGAAGACAGTTCCTCCTAAGGGTGTGTCCGATCCAGTTTGCTTTGTACCAAAGATCTTCCATGACCAGCCACTCTCCAAACAATTTGAACAGACTGGGTGACAAACAGCATCCCTGTCTTACTCCTCTTTCTATCTCTTCGCTGTTGGTCTTTCCATCATTCAGTCTCACCTTCACTCGCTGCTCCGGGTACAGATTTGCAATCAGCCTTCTTTCCCTTCAGTTGATGCTGATCTTCTTGAGTATTTCCACCAGTTTCTTCCATTTCACTTTATCAAACACTTTTTGCTAGTCGATGAAACCATTGTAGACTTCTTCCTTGACTTCCAGCACTCTCTTCGAAATTTTTTTTCAATCAACACTAGTTTTACTAACATTGCAGTCATTATAACACCACACACATTATTTCTCTACGACCCCACACATCACAGAAACAACATGAACCCTTAATGTAACTTAAAAACAACCACTTTAGTTTTAGTGTAGACCACATAGCAATAGATTCGGACACGCTGATCCATAAAAAAAAAAATGCCATCCGCGTCAGTTTTCTAGCTTAATCTTCATTTAGCTTTCTCACTTCGAACAACTTATTATGAACTTGTTAAGGATGCACTACACATTGTTTCATGAGGGATGTCACTTGATGGAACTGTTCACCTTGTAGCTCCCATGTTGGAACTTACCAGGAAAGAAAGTGCTGGTAAGCGCTGACTAAACAATATACTTTGCACCAGTTCACTTATTACCAACTTAACTTAGCCTTAATACCTTTACCATACATGGCACAACTAGCCTCCTCTTGGACAATTAACAAACTACATACAATTACCCACCTCGGTGGAGTAGTTGGCTAATGCGCTTGTCGTGTTGAGCTTGACTGCTGAGGACGGGGAGATCGAGGTTCGAATCTCGGTCGGGTGAACTGGGGGGTGGTTTTTCCTAAATGGTTTTCCACTCTCCCTCCACGCAAATGCGGGTTCACTTCCTCTAATTCAACCTTCCCAATTCCTAATCCATTGGCGTAATTAGTACTTAAAGCGTATAACCTGAACGGGTAGTAAGACGCGGTGCTAAATATTATTATTATATAAAATTATTTTCCCCATAACTCCTAAAAATCTTAAAGCCAGACATTCCCCCCCCCCTCCCCCCCCATCTCATACCAAGGCAATGGGTCTTTTCCTTAGCTATACCAGATCAATCAGGGGTTGACTCTGCCATTCAAAACAAGCATTAAATACTTCAACAAGATCTGTTGTGTTATACTCCGGTGTAGCGACACTCGCTTGACTTGCGCCATTAAACTCTGAGACAATGCATCAAGCTCTTTCCAGTATCCACAAGAAGTTAACTAAAATTTCTGTTTCAGACTTTACAAGATTGAGGAATATTGTGAATATGAAACAACCATGTGATTTATTATAAAGATTCATACATGAAGAAACAGGCAATCTAACTGTAACTTTCTTTTTATTCTGTGCAGGCACCGCTGGTTCCACCAGGTGAGCCTGTTGTGAATGCTCTATCCAAGCAGCGAGCATGTTTAGAGAATGTGGTGCGTGCTTGCCTAGGCTTGCAGCCAGAACACAGCATGCTGCTGGAGCATAAGTTGGCTAATCCACTTACGTTTGAACCTCAACAGCCAGCCTGGGCACAATGATCTCAAGACCATGAAGAAGAAGAACAGGATTAATGTTATGCATGCCTTGCATCTACTGATAATCAAGATCATCAACCTTATTGGTCAGCTGTAAGATTAAGTCCCTCTAAGCCTCTAAGGAAATGTTATTGGGATATAGTATTCACGTCTGTCAGTGGGTGTCATATGCAAGTAATGCACATTTGTCTGCCAGATGAAACACATGTCAAAATATGTTTTATATATTTGTTGTAAGCTGTAATTATCACATGTTCTCTATTTTGGAACACCTAACAAATTCTGTATCAAGTATATAAATGCTACCAATATGCATAATTCAGTACAACTCACTTGCAGGCTCATGGCATAGAGTTTTTTAAAAGTAAATATAATTATTATTTATGTGCTATAATGGTATAAATAGAAGGTAATGTAGTGTTAATCAAAATTCCTCCTTTCATAAAATTATGTTCTATTAAAATTTTATTCAAGAAATTTCATGCAAAAAAAAGTTATCTATTTGTTTCAAGTACCATGCAAGAATATTTTGGAGGTTTTGTTTTGCTTTCAATTGAAATGAAGTTTTTGTTGAAACATTAAGAGAGTGTGTTTACAAAGAGACTGAGTATTGTGTCAAATCAGTTATTATATTTTACACTAAAGTATTATTTTATATTTACAATCTTGCTACCTATTGTTATAAATGCCTAGGAAATGTATTTTTCTCAACCAAAGATAAGATATATTTGAGCATGTTATAATGGTCATATTGTGACCAAAGGCAAATATTCAAAGAAACAGAACAACAAAAAGAACTGAGGGTTAATCAAATTAAGTTATATATCATCAACCTCTTATCTTAATTACGTTTTTGAATGCACATTTTAGCAATTATTTTTTTTCTATTTCATGTACCAAACCACTTGAATAAGAAATTATTTGATGTCATTTTTAAACAGAAGAAAAACAAGTGTTGAATGTGTGACTTGTAGATAGTGATAATATAATTGTGGAAAATGAGTAAATAATTTAGAGATATCCAATATTTTATTTACCACAAATCCAGGTATTTATACCTCTATCTACAGAGCGAGTGTGGGTGACAGCTAGCAAAAGGTTCTTCATTGCAAACATTAACTGAAAGTAGCTAATGACACCATATTGTGAAATAATTATTGATAATTTATCATTACTGAGCAAATAAAAACTATTAGTAAAATAGGTTGACGTTAGTTTTAGCCAATCCAGAACCTTGTGTTATTTGTCATTTACCACGTCTCCTACTGTAGATGGAGTAACTTATACCTATTGTAGTTATAATGGCGTGGAAGGAACATTGATTATATAATTAAAGCAAAATAAAAACTTTCAACCATATCTTTATTCTATATTATTATCCAGGCATACAGTATAGACACTAAAACTTATTTGAAACCAAATGGTATTGGTAGATTTTAAATTATGGTAGGTTATTTTGGTCCAGAATCGTACATGAGATACTTATAATTATACTCCAAACAGCTTGTATCTATTCTGCCCTATTTGATGTTGACAGCAATAATTCAAAACAAAGATTTTCGGCAGTCTTGGCCACTAAAGAACTTGGTGAAACAAAACAAGCTATAATTTTCCAAAATAACAGTCTATATCTAGACCCGCATGGTCTACTCTTGCAGGTAATTTTTCTAAAATGGATTTACATTCTCCAAACAAATGCGGATACACTTTGTATTGATATACCCTCACTAATCTTTAAAACCATTAGTGTAATTGATACATAAGGGTATCACCTGAATGGGTAGTAAGACGTGGTGCTAAGAAACAGTTTATATTTACCACTCTTACCTAATAGGCTAATACACATGGAAACACATTTTTTCTAACCCCAATGAGACTGAGACCATTATTCACAGATTTGAATCTTGCCTTTGAACATAAAGTATTTGTATAGTATGAGATTCACTGTATTATTAATGAGATTTTAGGGGCCTGAAGAAATTACCTTGAGCTAATTTTTTTTTTTTTCTTCACTATTGTGAAGTTTCATTGATTGGTATTTTTAATATGTAACTATGCCCCATTTTATTAAACACTGTCTTAATAATTATATTGTTTGTTGTTTAATTGGTCATGTTCATCATTGCTCTTACCTAAATAAATGGCATGAGAATAGTGAACTTTAAATATATTCATAAGAGTTTGTTTGTAGAAAGACTGTCAACTAAAAAGTGGAAAAATATTTTTCCCTGGGTTGTAGTCCAACACTTAACCTCTTATTTCATTGCTACTTTTATTACTATATGATAATTGTGAGTTTTTCAGTATGGTATGGTAAATTAACGACATACCTTTACATGCATTTTAATAATAGTAATAATTATTATTGTTATTTAATTCTTTAATATTTTCTACTGAAAATTTAATTAGGTCTATATTAAAATTTGCATTAATTTGGATGGAGAGTGTTTTACTGCTTCAATATTATTTGCTAAAATATGTTTAAGCTGGTAAACCCATGCAAAACTTTCGCACATTCAACCAGTCACA